>JAKSZT010053872.1:2591805-2649072 GCA_026826555.1 Tolypeutes matacus
CTTGGAGGAATTGGAAAAACAACAACAAACTAAACCTAAAGGAAGTAAAAAGAAGGAAATAACAAAGATTAGAGCAGAACTAAATGAAACAGAGAATAAGAAAGCACTAGAAAAAAATAAACAAAACCAAAAGCTGGCTCTTCAAGAATATCAATAAAATTACAAACCCTTAGCCAGACTAACAAAGAAAAAGAGAGAGCAGATGCAAATACACAGAATAAGGAATGAGCAAGGGGATATCACTACTGACCCCACAGAAATAAAGAGTATCATAAGAGGATACTTTGAAAAATTATATGCCAACAAGAACGATAATTTAGAGGAAATGGACAAGTTTCTAGAAACTCACAAACAGCCTACATTGATGAAAGAAGAAATTGATGAACTCAACAGTCCAATTACAAGTAAAGAGATAGACTCAGTAATCAAAAACCTCCCAACTAAGAAGAGCTCAGGACCAGATGGCTTCACAGTGGAATTCTACCAAACATTCCAGAAAGAGCTAACACCAATCCTGCTTAAGCTCTTCCAAAAAATAGAAGTAGAAGGAATATTGCCTAACTCATTCTATGATGACAACATTAACCTAATACCAAAACCAAAGATACCACAAGAAAGGAAAATTACAGACCAATTTGTCTAATGAACCTAGATGCTAAAATCCTCAACAAAACACTTGCTAATCGCATTCAACAACATATCAAAAGAATTATACACCATGACCAAGTGGGTTTCATCCCAGTTATGCAAGGATGGTTCAATATAAGAAAATTAATCAATGTAATACACCACATAAATAGATTGAAAGAAAAAAAATCACATGATTATCTCTATAGATGCAGAAAAAGCATTAGACAAAATACAGCACCCTTTTCTAATAAAAACACTGCAAAATATAGGAATAGAAGGAAACTATCTGAATATGATAAAGGGTATATATGAAAAACCCAAAGCTAACATCATCTTCAATGGTGTAATCCTAAAAGCCTTCCCTCTGAGATCGAGAACAAGACAAGGATGCCCACTATCACCACTTTTATTTAACATTGCCTTAGAAGTACTTGGTCAAGCACTGAGGCAAGAAAAAGATATAAAAGGCATCCAAATTGGAAAAGAAGAAGTAAAAATTTCATTATTTGCAGACGACATGATTCTATACATAGAAAGCCCTAAGAAATCTAAAACAAAGTTTCTAGAAATTATAAAGGAGTTCAGTAATGTCGCAGGCTATAAGATCAATGCTCAAAAATCAGTAGCATTCCTGTACACCAATAATGAGCAATCTGAGGAGGAAATCAAGAAAAAAACACCATTTACAATAGTAACTAAAAGAATCAAATACCTAGGAATAAATTTAAAGATGTAAAGGACTTATATACAGAAAACTACATAACACTGTTAAAGGAAATCAAAGAAGACTTAAATAAATGGAAGAATATTCCCTGTTCATGGATAGGAAGACTAAACATCATCAAGATGTCTATCCTACCAAACTAATCTACAGATTTAATGCAGTCAAATAAAAATCAACACTGTATTTGTTAAGGAACTGGAAAAACTAACTACAAAATTTATTTGGAAATGACTCACAGATAAAAGACATGGCAAAGGACAGAGTTGGAGTTCTGATGCTGTGTTTTGAGCTGAAGCCTGGGACGTGAACACACAGGAGAACATAGAGAAATAAAGATGGCTCTTATACATGGCAGAAGTCCCAGGGAGACAGAGTCACTTGCTGATAATCTACAGCTGGCCTTGTGAAGATAGGCAAAGCCTAGATAGCCTCATAGTCTACAGCTGACCTTGTGGAGAAAACAGGAGCTGAGCCTGGAGAGAAGCAAGCCCTGGGAAGAGAGGACTCCAGGAAGCCTGAACACACACAGTCATTCACAGCCATTTTGCTCCAACACATGGCAATAGACTTTGGTGAGGGAAGTAACTTATGCTTTATGGTCTGGTAACTGTAAACTTCTACCCCAAATAAATACCCTTTATAAAGCCAACAGTTTTCTTGTATTTTGCATCAGCACCCTTTTGGCTGACTAATACAAATACATAGGTAAGGAAGTGGATGTGGCTCAAGCAGTGGGGTGCCCACCTACCACATGTTAGGGCTTTGGTCCTTCTCCTGGTGTCTCCTAAGGTAGATGAACAAGACAGTTAGCAGATGTGATGGGCTGATGTGGTGAGCTGATGCAAAAAGATGATGCAATGAAGAGAGAAGAAACCATTTTCTTAAGAATGACTCAGTGAGATGATGCAATGAAGAGACATAATGAGACACAAGTGGGAGCAGTGGTGAATCAAGCCATTGGGCACTTCACTCCCATGTGGAAGTTCCTGGGTTTGGTTCCTGGTGCTTCCTAACAAAAAAAGGCAAGCACACAATGAACAGACACAGAGAGAAGACATCAAGTGCAAACAACAAAGGGGAGGGAGAAATAAATAAATAAATGTTTAAAAAAAAAAATAAGGCACAGGGACAGAAAGAGGAAGGATGCATGGCCATTTTTTAAGCAACCAAATATAAAAAGTAATATAATTGAGCATCTTTCAAGCAATGTTAAGTGTTCAGTGCAATGCAGTCCACAACAGAATGGGAAATTCTACAAAAAGTAAGGTCAGGAAGATTTTAACCAGGAAATCATATTCTTTTTTTTTTTTTTTTTTAAGATTTTATTTATTTATTCATTTATCCCCCCCTTGCTGCTCGTGCTCGCTGGGTCAGCCAACCACGCCATGCAGGCAGGCCAGCCCTCACCAGGAGGCCCCGGGAACCGAACCCGGGGCCTCCCATATGGTAAATGGGAGCCCCACTGATTGAGCCACAGCCGCCTCCCGAGGAAATCATATTCTAACTAAATTTATAAAATATAAATTGATGCTTAGGAGGTGAAAATGACACAGTACATTTTGGAAACCTGACGCATTCTCCTGATGCCATAGAGCATGGAGCAAAAAAGTCTGAGGAAGGATGGACCACTGTGGCATTTTTCTATGTCCATGAACAAGTACAGATCTTCTTTTTCTGTTGTGTTTTCCAACCACTTGTTCCAGTTCTACCTTCTGGATACATACGAATCAAGCTACTCTCTTCCCCAGATGACAGATTTTATTGTGTCCTAGTTGTCAGGTGGCTCCCTACTCACCACCCACTCACCACCCAGCTTTCTTAAATCCTTCCTCAATGTTTTCCACAATTCTCTAGTTCTTCTTTTCTAGATGGCCTCCAGAATAAATATGGAGGATGAACTCAAGCAGAGAACAGTGGATTTTTACCAGAATGTACTCCTTAACCTTCCAGACAGATTGATCACAAGACGTTCTGAGCTCAGTCTTTTTTTGTGAGGACAACACAACCTTATTATAGAGGCACCAAAGGGAAGTACATGGAGGGGCTAAGGACATTCACAATAACATTTCTTGAGTATCATGGTCAGTAAGAAGAAATAACAGTGGAACCTCCAGCAGCCAGATCACACAATCCCAATCTACTGGATTTCAGTGAATAATGTGTACTTTGGAGGAGTTACCATATATTTGTTGAACATACTTTGTGTCAGATACTGTCATAGTTTATAGACCTTCAAAGGTGAGGTAGAACTGGTCTTTACCCCAAGTTTCTATAGTCCATTTGGAGAAGACAGATTTGTGATTGGGAATCTCCCATGAAGCCTGATGAGTGCTATTATGGGGAATGATTGCATGCTCTGAATACATTCACTAAACATGAAAATCTAGTTAGAATACACTCAGTAAGCTATGACCTAACTATAACAATAACATGAAGCATTCACATGTTCTTATTCTGTATCAGCCATTAATTGTTCACAGTGTCCCCATATATTAACCTATTTCATCCCAACTACAATGGTGTGAGATGGATAGTCTTCCCTGATCAGGGAAGTAAAGCATAGAGAGCCCAAATGAAATGTCCAAGATCATATGACCAGTAAGGGTGGGCTGGGCCCAAATACAGGCACATGGCTTGGTTCAACTCTCTTAAACACCACGTGTATCTGAGGCAGGGTTAGCCAGGGCAAGGGAGGGGAGAGGACATCTTCAAGTCAGAGAGAATAGCCTGTGTGAATACCCAGAGGCAAAGGGAACTGAGAGTGATTCTGAGTGGACATTTTGTGAACAGGGTTGGAGAAATGGATTTCAACCAGAGTCAAATGAGAGGTTTGGGAGAAAGCAACAACCCATCATAGTAAATTCTCATTCCCTGCACCCCATCTCTCTACCCCAATGGATGGCCACCTCTTTGAGAACTGAGAGAAGTTTCCATTTACTTTTATTATAAAATCTCTGCCTCCCCAAAACCAATCTGCTGCTTCAACAATTGTCCAGTGTTTCATGTTGCCATTTTTAGGACCAAACATGGCCCATGGAACTGAGCTATGTCACTGATGATGTCACACAAGGGCTACTGGGAGACTTGGCACTTATTCAGGTTCCAATATTTTTTCAATGAGGATGGCAACCTGAGATCTTCTTGTGGGAGAGCAAATTTGGCTACCTATTGATGGATATTCCAAAGTAAATTAGGATCTCTAATTTAGGAGAGGTTGGGACATCACCCACAACTAGGAGGTGTTGCAAAAATCATTTAGAAGTTGTTCTCTATTCACCCAGGCAAGGTAATACAGTGATCTCAGATGAAGAGGTCTTTATCTAAGCCTTTAGATAGGGATGGAAGGAAAATTGTTTCTGATTGATGGGAGCTGGATTGTGAGGGCTCTGATTTCTCCTGGGTCAGATTTACCCTGATTTTTCTTGGACCTGATTTCTCCTAAGCCAGAAGAAAGAAAATAAAGAAATTGGTGTGAAGGTATAAAGCTCCCTGAGACTTTCATTTAAAAAGTACTTCCTATCAATTAGGATACAATTAACATATGAATGAATAAATGAAGAGTAAATGAATGAGCAAACAAAAGAATTCTATTTTGCATCTGAGGGGCTTTCCAAAATGTGTATAGACAAATTACACAATTATTAGGAGTGTAATTTAACTATTTTATATAGATGGAAAAGGAGGAACTTAGAAGGCAACTGGGGCAGAAGTGTGTGAGCCTGGGAAAGAGTGGTTAGGGAGATTTGTACTTCATTTTTATTACATTTTCTAATTAGATTGAATCCATCTTTTTTATTAGAGAAGTTGTAAGTTTACAAAGCAATCATGTATCACATATAGAATTCTCATATAGCCCCCACCAATCATATCTTGCGATGTTGTGGAACATTTTTTATAATTGATCAAAGAACATTCAAATACTACTAATAGTCCATAACTTATATTAAGAGTATTTTTCCCATAAAGCACCCTATTGTTAATACCATGTATTAGTATTTTACATTTATTTTAGTGCATGAAGTAATATTCTCATATGTGTAACGTTATTCATGGTACGTCATCTACCTCAGGGTTCACTGTGTTATATAGTCACATGCTTTGTAAAATTAATCCATAGTGTATACCCAATGACTCTCTGTTTTATCATAGAGTTGTGCTTTCCTCCCCACAATTAATTTTAGAACATTTTCATTACTTCAAAAAAGACAAATCCCCTACCCCCTTATAACTCTCTATTGTTGACCTTTGGCATTGATATAGTATCTTTGTAATCCTTGATACTATAATATTAAAATTGCACTCATTATTACCCCTATTGACCCACTAGGAAAAATTTTGCTTGCTGTTCCTGCAACCTTAAGCTCTGCTGGTCTAAAGGTCTTAGTCCCAAAAGGGGGAGTGCTTCCACCAAGAAACACAATGATTCCATTGAACTAGAAGTTAAGACTGTTGTCTGTTCACTTTGGGCTCCTCTTACCTCTGAATCAACAGGCAAAGAATGGAATTATTATACTGGCTGGGGTGATTGATCCTATCAAGGGGAAATAAAACTGCATTTACATAAAGAGGATAAAGAAGAGTTTGCCTGTAATACAGGAGATCCTCTATGGCACCTCCTAATACTGTCATGCCCTGTGACTAAAGTCAATGGAAAATTGCAACCCAATCCAAGCAGGACTAACAGTGGCCAAGAATCTTCAGGAAAGAAAGTTTGGGCCACTCCACCAGGCAAAGAACCATAGCCAGCTGAAGTGCTAGTGACCACTTACAGAAATTAAGACTGTAGTCATAAATGTTTCTTCCTTGTTTCATTATGAGTATGATTGTATATATACACAAAATGAATTTCTTAGTTTTCTTCCCCAACCTAATCCCTTATCATATGACAAGTTATGCTAGTTTCATGTCATAATATTTAAGGATGTCAAGTTTAAGAATGAATATTATCCAAGAACTTGCTCCTATTCTGTAGGGAATTAATGCATGTCTGGTTGTATGCAGGAGAGTTGAACATTGTTAGGTGGAAGTATATATATATATGTCTGTTGTTGTTTTTACTTAAGAGACTAAGTATGATTTAAGGTAATGTGTATGGTTGCTGCATTGACAAGGGGTGGACTGTGAATGTTAGGCTAATGTGACAACTCGGCCAGATAATTGTGCCCAGTTGTTTGTTTAAACAATCACTGGGCTAACTGTAATACAAGGACATTTATGGGTTTTAGCCATCAGTGAGTTTACTGCATAGATGGCTGATTACATCTACATCAACCAGGGAGATTGTCATCAGCAATGAGTGATGCTTTATCCAATCAGTAGAATGCCTTAAAAGGGGAAGTGGTTTCATCATTAAGCAAGAATGTCCCAGCTCATCTTTGGACAGACAATGTCTCCTGGAACCCAAAGACCTTAATTGGACTTTCATCAGAGCCATTGGTTTGTAGCCTGCCTACAGAACATGGACTTGTGCATCCCCACAGTCATGTGAGAGACTCATAAAATCTCATACTGTTTGGAGATAGCTCCTGTTGTTTCTGTTTCCCTAAAGAACACTGAGTAATGCAATAAGTCACATCAGTTGTATTTTTCCCATGTATCACCATATTAACACCTTGTAATAGTGACAAACATTTGTTCTAGTTCATAGAACATTCTTTTATTTGTACTATTATCCACAATCCAAAAATCTACGAAGCTCACTATGTTATACAGTCCCCAAATTCTTCTCTAGGTTTCAATCTATTGACTTCTACATCCCTAGATTACCCCTTTCAGCCATGATCACATTTATAAATCAGCAGAGTTAGTTATACTCCCTATAATGTGTTAACATCAACTATATCAATTTCCAAACATTTGTAATCAACCTTATTACAAATTCCGCTTACATTAAGCATCAGCTCCCCTTTGCCAACCCTTATTCTATCTCCTAGTGACCTACACTCTAGATTTTTAATTTGTGAGTTTACACCATTGTATTATTCCATATTAGTGAAACCATAGAGTATTTCTCTTTGTGTTTGGCTTATTTCACACAGCATAATGTCCTCAAGGTTCATCAATGCTCTCCTATGCATCCCAATTTCATTTCTTCTTAAAGCTGAATCGTATTCCATTGCAGGTATATACCACATTTTCTTTTTGTCCATTCATCAGTTGATGGATACTTGGGCTGGTTCTATATTTTAGCAATTGTGAACAACGCTGCTATGAACATCAGTGTGCAAATGTCAGTTGGCATTTTTGCTTTCAGTTCTTCTGAGTATATTCTTAGGAAGGGGATTTCTGGATCATATGGCAGTTCTGTATTTAGCTTCTTGATGTACCATTAAACTGTCTTCCAGAGAGGCTGTACCATTCACTCTTGAATGAGTGAGTCTAGGGGCCAAGATGGCGTTAGCGTAGGAAGGCACACACTGCAAGCTCCCAGAGCAAGGCGGATTGTGGACGGGGTCCTACCCGGTCACATTACCTGACTTTAAAACATACTACAAAGCTACAGTGATCAAAACTGCGTGGTATTGGCACAAGGATAGACCTACTGAACAATGGAACCGAATTGAGAGTTCTGATATAGATCCTCGCATATACAGTCATCTGATATTTGACAAGGCCATGAAGCCCACTCAGTTGGGAGACAGTGGCCTTTTTAACAAGTGGTGCTTGGAGAACTGGATATCCATATCCAAAAGAATGAGAGAAGAATACCATCTCACACCTTATACAAAAATCAACTCAAGATGGATCAAAGATCTAAATATAAGAGCCAAAACCATAAAAACCTTGGAAGATAATGTAGGGAAACATCTACAGGACCTTGTAATAGGAAATAGTTTCATGAACTTCACAGCCAAAGCACGAGCAGCAAGAGAATAAATTGATAAATGGGATCTCCTCAAAATTAAAAACTTCTGCACCTCAAAGGATGTTATTAAGAAAATAAAAAGGTAGCCGAACCAATGGGAAAAAATACTAGGCAACCATATATCTGATAGGAGCCTAATATCCTGCATATATAAAGAAATCCTACACCTTGAAAATAAAAGGACAAACAACCCATTTAAAAAATGGGCAAGTGACCTGAAAAGACACTTCTCCAAGGAAGAAATACAAATGGCTAAAAAGCACATGAAAAAATGGTCAACATCACTTGCTCTCAGGGAAATGCAAATCAAAACTACAATGAGATACCATCTTACACCCATCAGAATGGCAGCTATTAAAAAAAACAGGAGACACTAAATGTTGGAGAGGATGTGGAGGAATAGGAACCCTCACCACTGCTGGTGGGACTGCGGTACGGTCCAGCCACTGTGGAGGACAGTTTGGCGGTTCCTCAGAAAACTAGCAATAGATCTTCTGTATGATCCAGCAATTCCACTGCTGAGTATATACCCAGAAGAACTGAAAACAAAAGTACAAACAGATATATGCACACCAATGTTCATAGCAGCATTGTTCACCATTGCCAAAAGTTGGAATCAGCCCCGGTGCCCATCAACAGATGAAAGGATCAGCAAAATGTGGTACATACATACAATGGAATATTACTCAGCTGTAAGAAGGAACAAAGTGCTAACACATGGAATAACGTGGATGAATCTTGAAGACCTTATGTTGAGTGAAGCAAGCCAGGCACTGAAGGATGAACAGTATATGACCTCACTGATCTGAACTGAGGAAAGTGAGCAGTCTCTGAGAACCATTGTCTGAAAGATAGGTTAACAAAGGAGAGTAAGAGAAGAGCAGGCTTTGAGCCATCTCCCATATGGACATAATCTATGGTAAAGGGATAGAGTGTGGTTGCATGTTGGAGGATGGGGCAGATGAGCAGTGGTGTTCCTGGGTTTGGTGGTACAACACTGGGGGGTGGATGGTTTAGGAAGTGCTGGTTCAAATCCCCAGGGCATGCAACTGTGAATCTTGACATTCCATGGGTTAGGAGAGGGGGGTATCATGGGCCCTGGGGGGCTGGGGAGAAGGGAACAGTCAAGATCTAATGGGATGTTTGGTGGTCATGGGGAAGGTTTTTCATTTCCTTACAGTAATGGACACAGGACATGGTAAATATCATCAACATTATTAAACTGTATCATCTAAATTGTAAACTATACTGTAAATCACTGACAATGTTTAGTTGCTATATTTTGCTATCTGTAAAACAGTTATAACAATGCTAACAACCAAAAAAAAAGGGTGGGGTTTATATGGGGTGGGGAAGGGGGGGTGGTTTGGTATCTGGGAGTCTCCTGCACTCCGTGTGTGACTTTGCTGTGACCTAAAACTTCTTTGAAAATTAAATGAAAAATTGGGAGACAATGGGGATTGAGAGGAGGAAAGTGTCATGGCACAGCAGACATCCCATAACACAGTGATAAAAGGCAAAAAAAAAAAAAAAAAGAAAAGAGAAAGGAAAAAAAAATGAATATATATATATATATATTTTTTTAAAGGCATTTCGTTTGCTTTTTTGCTCATTTTCTGAATGTCCCAATCCACTAATTATATTTTATTTTGTTTTTTTCTTTGTTTGATTGTTTTTTTTCCTTTTCTTTTTTTTCCCCCTGAGTCTCCTTATGTTTGTCTCTTGCATGTAAGCTTATCATACTTGTTGCTTTTTCCTAGTAAGTGTATTTGATTATTTTATCGACTAAATGTTCATGGAGGATTTGGATCACAGAACGGTACAATGGGTACTGTGGGGGATTATTGGGGGGGAGTGTCTGGGGGGGGGGGTTCGTGGGGGTTGGTTCATCCGAATATACATGAAAGATATACAAAATCGTTCAAAGGATCGGGGGATGAGGCATGGTTACGATGGGTGGATAATCACACAATAAATGAGGGAATCTGAATTCCTAGCCTGGAGGGCTCTGCCACAGTCTCCAAGGGAGCAGCAATAGTCCTCTGAGTGTAGGGACAGTGCCTGTCAAAACAGGATGACCCACTGATGTGTTTTTTTTTATTGATGACTACCCTTGTGAGTCTTTGCTCTTGTAAATGAGACTTAGCCTGCAGTTGTGGGGTGCCTAAGGGTTGCCACCTGAGAGCCTCCTTGTTGCTCAAATGTGGCCTCTCTCTAAGCCAAACTCAGCATATGATTGCATTACTTTCCCCCCAATGTGGGACATGACTCCTGGGGATGAGCCTCCCTGGCAACGAGGGATTAATACCAAGTGCCAACTGGCAACACAACTGGAAAAAGACCTTGAATAAAAGGGGGAAATGGTAAAGACAAATGAGTTCAAATGGCTAAGAGACTTCAAAGAGAGTCGGGAGGTCATCCCAGAGGTAACTCTTATGCACGCCTCAGTAGGAGCTCATAGAATATCTAAGTGCCTATCATCCCACACAGAGGGTTTCCTGAGAGGTCTGGAGACACCCAGGTCCTATATAAGGGCGGATAGCCCCAGAGACTGATGCCTTATCAGTGGGCTCTATTTTGGAATCTGTGCTCCTGAGAGTGACAGAATTGGACTCAAATAAGTCCTCCCTGCACATGGTTCATCAGTCCCTTCTATTCAAACCTATATATGATGCTGGAGTTTTTAGGTATACTTCCAGAGACTGGAGCCTTTGGCCTACCTATGTGCCAGGTGTGCATCAAATCTCGGTGGAGCTGCAACACCTACCCTACAGCTCAATGGATTCATCCAAGTCACCTGGTGAGGAGACAACAATGGGCAATGGCCATCCCAGGGAATGGAGAGAGTCTGCATCTGCAGGCAGGATCATCCCACCCACCATATCCATGGGATATAAGCCCTCTCTCACTTGGAGTTGGAGTGGACATCACTATCCCAGTCCCCTCAGGATTGGGGGAAGAACTATGGACTAGAGTGGACTTGATGATATTCTCTTGTTCACATATGGTGATTCTAGTAATGCAAGAAATTATAACAATGAGGTGGAGCCAGTGGCCACTTGACACCTTTGGGGTAGGGAGGGGATGAGCAGTTGAAATACAGGGGCTTCTTTGGGAGTTAGAGGTTGTCCTGAGTACCATTGTGGCAACGGATGTAGGCCATTTTAAATCAGCACACACCACTCAGAACTGAGTGGGAGAGAGTGTGGTCTACAGTGTGAACTGTGGTCTATGGTTGGTGGCAAGGCTCCAGGATGTGTAAGTTCATTGAGGGTGGTGGGCCACACTTGTGGGAGATGTTTGTGTGGCATGTGGTGGGAGGTGTGGGAGGTGGGCAACATGGGAATCCCAGTGGGTTCCGTGTAATATTTTGGGTAATCTAAGCACCTCTTAAAATATATATATATAACATTTTTGTAAGCAAATACACATATATGCATATATATTTATATATCATTTTGCAAATATTTGTATGTATTGTGAGAATTTTGATTTTTACCCACAATAAAAATAAATAAAAAATTTAAAAATAAATAGTGAATGAGTGTTCCTATTTCTCCGCTTCCTCTTCAGCACTTGTAGTTTTCTGACTTTTAAATAATGGCCATTCTATAAGGTGTGAAATGGTATCTCATTGTAGTATTGATCAGCGTTTCCCTAATAGCTAGTGATGTTGAACATTTCTTCATGTACTTTTTGGCCATTTGTGTTTCCTTTTGGAAAAATTCTCTATTCAAGTCTTTTGCCCATTTTATAATTGGGTTGCTTATCTTTTTATTTAATTGTATGATCTCTTTATGTACCGTGGCAATCAAATGCTTATCTTATATGTGGTTTCCAAATATTTTTTCCAGTTGAGTAGGCTGCCTTTTCACCTACTTGGCAAACTCATTTAAAGTACAAAAATATTAAATTATAAGGAGAGCCTATTTTTTTTTCTTTCATTGCTTGTGCTTTGTGTTTAATGTTTAAGAATACACCACTTGCCACAGATTTTGAAGATGTTTCCCTACACTATTTTCTAGGCATTTCATGGTTCTAGCATATTTATATGCATTTTAACTGCTGTATGATTCAGCAATCCTGCTACTAAGAATATATCCAGAAGAACAGAAAACAAGAACGTGAACTGACATTTGCACACCGATGTTCATAGTAACTGTAGCAGTTTGGCATTATTTATGAATCTCAGAAATAGATGTTGGATTGTGTTTGTGGGCTTGTCTATTTCTCTGGGCATGATTAAATTATCATTAGGGCTTTGATTGGGCCATATCCATAGGGCATTGAGTCCCTGTCCCTTAGTGGGTGGGGACTCACAGATAAGACATGGCAAAGGACAGAGATGGAGTTCTGGTGTTGAGTTTTGAGCTGGAGCCTGGGAAGTGAACACACAGGAGAAGAGCACAGAGGAATAGAGATGGCTCTTGGACATGGCAGAGGCTCTGGGGAGAGAGACAGAGCCACTCACCTGATAGTCTACAGCTGGCCTGGTGGAGAGGCAAAGCCTAGAGAACCTCATAGTCTACAGCTGACCTTGTGGAGAAAACAGAGGAGCTGAGCATGGACAGAAGCAAGCCCCAGGAAGAGAGTTACCTGGGAAGCCTGAACCCTCACAGATGTCAGCAGCCATCTTGCTCCAACATGTGGCAATAGACTTTGGTGAGGGAAGTAACTTATGCTTTTTGGCCTGGTAACTGTGGTCTTCTACCCCAAATAAATACCTTTTATAAAAGCCAACAGATTTCTGGTATTTTGCATCTGCCCCCTTTGGCTGACTAATACAGCAACATTATTCACAATTTTTACAGCCCAAGTGTCCATCAGCCAATGAATAAACAAAATGGTATATACATACAATGAATACTATTTAGTTGTATGAAGAAATGAAATTGGGATGCATAGGACAGCATGGATGAACCTTGAGGACATCATGCTGAGTGAAATGTCAGACACAAAAGGACAAATGTATGGTCCCACTAATATGATATATATAAGTTGAGTAATCTCACAGAATTAAACTCTAGACTATAGCTTACTAGGAAATTGAATGTGTGTTGAGAATGGTAGCTGATGCTTAATGTGTGTAGAGTTTTTATTGTCTATTGCAAAAGTGTTAAAATGAATTGAGTTGGTGGTAATACATTATAGTGAGTATAACTAACATTGCTGATTTATAATTGTTATTGTGGCTGAAAGGGGTAGTCTATGGATGTAAATTTCAATTCAAAGGAAGCTAAAGAATAATCTAGGTAATGTAAAATGATTTTAATGGTGTATGAAACTTGTGGTTAATAGTGTAAATATAAGTATGTTCATTTACAAAGTGTTAAGAATATGGTAGCACAAGAATATTACAACAAATGTAACTTGTGGATGATAGTTAACAGTAATATTGTAATATTTTTGCAGCAATGGCAAAAAAGATATATCAATTCTAAGGGGGCAGAATAGGGGGATACAATGGGTTGTGGTATTTTTCCTTTTGTAATAATGAAAATGTTATAAAATTCACTGAGGTAATGACAGCACAACTCTGGTGAAAATGAGAGCCACTGAGTATACACTTTGAATGGATTGTACAAAGAATGGGACTGTAACACAAAGAAACCTGTTGTGGAAGATGGACAATGGTTAACAGAACAAATATGAAAATGGTCTCTCATGAGCTAGAGCAAATATATAGTACAGGGTGTTAATAATTAGGTGGGTTTGGGGAAAATACATCAAATGTAAGATATTGGCTACAGTTAGTGTAGCAGTTGGTATTGTTTATGAATTCCAAAGATAGATATTGGATTATGTTTGTAAACTAGTCTGTTTCTCTGGGCATATTAGATTGTATTGGATTCAGAAGTTTCACTTTTATTTGATTAAATAGTGATTAAGGCTTTGGGCCATGTCAGTAGGACGTTGCATCCCCACCCCCTTGGTGGGAAGGGACTCACAGAGAAAACAACATGGCAGAGGAGTTAGTTGGAGTTTTAATGCTGGAGACACAGGAAGTAAATACACATAGAAGCAGATATGTAAGGAAAGAGAGAAGCTCCGTTAGACACAGCACAGGCCCCAGAAAGAGAGACAAATTGTTCACCTGATAGTTTACAGCTCACCTTTTGGAGAGAGTGGAGCAGCTGAGCCCAAAGAGAAATGAGCCCCAGGAGAGAGACAAGAATTATCCCAGCCTACAGCTGATATTGGAAGAAGCTGGGACCACGGAGCCTTAAGAGGAAGAGAAAGCCTGAACCCTTGCAAATATCGGAAGCCTTCTTGCTCCAACATTTGGCAACAGGCTGTGGTGAGGGATGTAACTTATGCTTTAAGGCCTGGTAACTGTAAGCTACTACCCCAAATAAATACCCTTTATAAAAGCCAACAGACATATGGTACTTTGCATCAGCACCCCTTTGGCTGACTAATACAGTTGGTAATATATTTATATATATATATATATATATATATATATATATATATATATATATATTTTTTTTTTTTTTTTTTTAATTAAAGTATTGCTACTGGATTGCTCTGGTTTCTGGCCTTCTAGGTTCTTGGCTATGTCACATAAAAGAATTTAAAGACACACCATAGGGTAGGCAAGGGAGTAAAGAGTTTATTAAGAAATAAGAAAACGAGAAAAGTACACAGTCCAAGGCATGAACTAGTAATAATATTTTGTCAATGTTCTTTCATAGTTTTTAACAATTTCACAGTAATGCAAAGTGTTGGTGGTGGGGTGATATATGGCAGCCCTGTATGATGATATGCATGTTTGTTTTGTAAGTTCACATCTTTTACTATAAACTTATTGTTTATATATATTCATATATGAATAATATACTTCAATCATATTTTTAGTAAAAAAGAAAGGATGCTGTATTTTGTCAAAAGCCTTTTCAGCATCAATTGAGTTGATCATTATGATTTTTCTTCAATTTATTAATGTGGTATATTACACTGATTTATTATCTTTTGTTGAACCACCCTTGCAAACCCACTTGGTCATGATGTATAATTGTTTTAATGTGCTGTTGGATTCAATGAGCATGTATTTTTTGGAGAATTTTTGTATCTATATTCATTAGGGATTTGGTCCATAGTTTTCTTTTTTTCATAGTAACTTTATCTGGCTTTGGAATTATAGTGATGTTGGACTCATAGAGTGAGTTTGGTAAGTCTCCCTCCTGTTCAATTTTTGGACTATTTTGAGCAAGATTGTTATTAAATCTCCTTTGAATGACTGGTAGAATTCACCTGTGAAGTCTTCTGGCCCTGGGCTTTTCTAGTTGAATCTCTTTAATTGTGATTGGTTTGTTGAAGTCTTCTATCTCTTCTAAAGTCAGTGTAGATTGTTTCTGTGTTTCTAGAAATTTGTCTATTTTGTCTATGTTGTCTAGTTTGTTGGCATATCCTTGTTCACTGTATTCTCTTATGATCTTTCATTTATGTGGCATCAGCAATAATGTACTAACTCTCAATTCTGATTTTATTTATTTGCATCTTCTCTCTTATTTTCTTTGACAGTCTAGCTAAACTTGGCCAATTTTGTTGATCTTCTCAAAGAACCAACCTTTGTTTTTTCTGAGTCTCTCTATATTTTGGTGTTGTTCCTATTCTTTTGTTATTTCCTTCTGCTTGCTCTGGGATTAGTTTGCTGTTTTTTTCCTACTTCCTCCATGTGTGTAATTATGACTTTGATGATTTTTTTTTTATCTTTCTTCCTTTTTAAAGTAGATGTTTAGTACTAAAAACTTTCCACACAGCATTGCCTTTGCTCCATCCTAAAGTTTTTATATGTTGTGTTCTCATTTTCATTCATCTTGATATACTTACTGATTTCTCTTTCAATTTCTTCTTTGACCCACTGGTTGTTTAAGAGTATGTTCTTTAACCCATGCATTTATGCATTTTCCAGTCTTTTGCCTCTTATTGATTTCCAGCTTCATTATATTATGAACACAGGAAGAGATTTGTATAATTTCAGTCTTTTAAAATTCACTGAGCCGTGTTTTGTGTCCCAACATATGCTCAGTCCTTGAGAATGATCTATGATCACTGGAGAAGAAAATTTATCCTGGAGTTTGGGATTACACTGTTCTGTATAGGTCTGTCAGGTCCAGTTCACTTATCAGGTTGTTCAAGTTCTCTCCTTCCTTATTGATCTTCTACCTATATGTTCTATTTATTGATGTCAGCTGTGTATTGAATTCTCTAACTATAATTGTAGAGACATCTATTTCTCCTTTCAGTTTTGCCAGCATTTGCCTCATGTATTTTGGGGCATCTTGTTACATGTATAGATGTTTATGATTGTTATTTCTTCTTGGTGGATTGCCCCTTTTAATAATATGTAATGTCCTTCTTTGTCTCTTATAAGAGCTTTGTTTTTGAAGTCTATTTTGTCTGATGTTAATATAGCTGTATTAGTCAGCCAAGGGGGTGCTGATGCAAAGTACCAGAAATCTGTTGTATGTTTTAAAGGGTATTTATTTGGGGTAGAAGCTTACAGTTAAAGGCCCTAAAGAGTCCAACTCAAGGTTACTTTTCTCACCAAAGTCTGTTGCCAATCTCTGAGGGTTCAGCCTTCCTTCTTCCTCTTAAGGCTCTGTAGTCCCAGCTTCTTCTGAGCTTAGCCACAGGCTGACATAGGGCTCATTTCTTTCTGGGCTCAGCTGCTCTGGTCTCTTGACAAGGTCAGCTTTAAAGTATCTGGCAAATGGCTCATCCCTCTCTTGGGGCTCCAGGATCAATATTGACAAAGTTTTCTCTCTCTTTATCTTTGGTATTTTCTCCTGTGTGTCTTCTTGAGTAAGTGTCCATTTATATAGCCCACCAAGGGAGTGGGGACTCAACCCTGAGTTACAACCTACTGATGTGGTAAAATCAAAGCCCTAATCTTGATTTAATCAAGCAAACTTAAAAGACTTTGAATTTAATACAAAGTGTATCACATCCAGAGAAACAGTCTAGTTTACAAACATAAGCAATATCATTTTTTGGAATTCATAAATAATATCAAACTGCTACACTACCCCACCTTTTTTGTTACTGTGTGGTGAAATATTTTCTACAGCCTTTCACTTTCAACCTATTTGTATACTTGAGTCTAATAAGAGTTTCTTGTAAGCAGCATATAGACAGGTCATATTTTTTATCCATTCCACAAGTTTATATCTTTGGGAAGTTTAATCCATTAACATTCAATGGTATTACTATAAAGACATTATTTACATCACCCATTCTGTCCTTTGGATTTTATATGCAATGTCTTATTTCCTCCACTCTTTTTAAACTTTTAGTTACTTTTACTATTACTCTCTTCCAAGCCTCTCTCTCTCCCATCTTTTCCTTTCAGCCTGCAACACTCTCTTAATACTTCTTATAAGGCCAGTCACTTGGTGACAAACTCTCTCAGTTTCTTTTTATCTGTGAGTACACTAAACTCACCCCCATTTTAAAAACATATTTTTATTTTTAAAAGATACTTAGATTACATAAAATGTTACATAAAAAAGGGATTTCCATATGCTCCACTCCCCACACCTCCCACTTTTCCCCACATTAACAACTTCTTGTATTGCAATTGATGAACACATTTTGGAGCATTACCACTGAGCATAGATTATAGTTTACATTGTAGTTTACCTCTCTCCCACTCAATTCTGTAGGTTATGGCAGGATATATAATGGCCTGTATCTGTCATTGCAATGTTATTCAGGTCAATTCCAAGTCCTGAAAATGCCCCATATTACACCTCTTTTTCCCTCTCCCTGACTTCAGCACCTACAGTGGTAACTGTCTCCACATCAATGATATAATTTCTTCCATTGCTATAATCACAATAAGTCTATAGTAGAATAACAGTAAGCACACTCTAGTCCATATTTTATTCCCCAATCCTGAGGATTCTGGGATAGTGATGCCCACTCCACCTCTAATTGAGAGGGTGCCTCAATCCCATGTGGATGATGGGTAGAACTTTCTTACTTGCAGTTGTAGACTCTCTCGGTCCCTTGGTGTGGTGGCTGTCCATCCTCACATCCTTGTTAGCTGTCCTGGCTGAGTCCAATGAACTGGACAGTAGGTATTGCAATTCTGCTGAGCCTCAGGGCCCAGCTGGCACATGGACAGTCCAGAGATTCAAATCTCTTGTATGTACACCTACCAACGCCAGCATCAACTATAGGTCCAAATAAAAGGGACAGAAGAGGCATGTGTAGAGAAGTCACATCTGAGTCCAGCTCTGTAACACTCAGGATCACAAACTCCAAAGTAGGACCCACTGGCAAGGCACCAAACTTTGGAGCTATCTGTAATGAGCATAGGACCTGGGTGTCTCCAGTGCCCTTAGGAGTCCCACTACTTTGGGGTAGTATCTACTTTGGCCATCTATGAGATACAGCTGAGACATACATAAGCATTCCCTCTCTGATGACCTCCTGACTCACTTTGAATTCTCTTAGCCATATATACTCATTTGTCTTTACATTTTCCCCCTTTTATTCAAGGTCTTTTTCCAGTTGCATCAGTAGCTGGTGCTTGGTAGTAATCCCTTGGTGCCAGGAAGGCTCATCCCCATCACCCCCAATTATGAGGGATAATTTGGCAGACCTAGAATTCTTCACTGCCAATTTTTTTCTTTCAGCCTCTTAAATTTCTCATACCACTGCCTTCTCACCTCCGTGGTTTCTGATGAGAAATCAGCACTTAATTTTATTGGGCTACACTTTCATGTGATGCATCACTTTTGTTTTGCTGCTTTCAGAATTCTCTATCTTTGGCATTTTTCATTCTGATTAGTGTGTATGTCTATTCAGATTTATTCAGGTTGAAGTATCTTGTATTTCTTGGACATGGGTACCTATGTCCTTCAGAAGAGTTTGGAAATCTACCATTATTTTCTCAAATATTCCTTCTGACTTTTTATTTTCTCTTCTCTTCTCCTTCTGGGACATCCATGATGCAAATATTTGAACACCTCATGCTGTCATTCAGTTCCCTGCATCCCTGCTCAATTTTTTCTCTATCTGCTCAATTTTGGAAGCCCTGTCTTCTATCACACTGATTCTTTATTCTACTTCTTCAAATATGCTCTTGTATGTCTCCATTGTATTTTTATTTCATTTATTGCCCTTTTCATTTCATAAAACCTGTTAGTTTTTCTTTGTGTGCTTTAAAATACTTGTGTTCACCCAGTGTCTTCTTCACATACTTAATCTCTTTCACTTTCTCATTGACTTTATTAAGGTGATTTGTTTGAAAATCTGTGATTAACTGTCTCAAATCCTGTGTACTGCCTGGAGGTTTAATTTGTTCCTTTGACTGGGCCACATCCCTTAGCATGGCTTGCAAATTTTTGCTGGTGTCTTGGCATATGATTATCTTGATATTTTTATTCTGGTCTCAGTTTCACTCTTTAGCCTAGGGCTTTTTTGTTGATTGGCTTCATGCTAAAGCTCCTCTTTGACACTTATTTAAATGTATTTTAGAGCTTCATAATAGCTCATGTTTAACCAATCAGATTTTTTCTACTGTTATTCATCTGTTTCTTGCACTTTCTCCCCTGCCAGTGATGAAGTTGGCACCATGGGTGCAGATGGTTATCTGAGCCAGGCAGGCTGAAACTGCCCACATTGCTCCAGAAACTAATAAAGTTCTGCCCACATTTCTCTCTTGCCAGGGATGGTGTATTAGTCAACCAAAGGGGTGCTAATGAGAAATACCAGAAATGGGTTGATTTTTTAAAAGGTATTTATTTGGGGTAGAAGTCCACAGTTACCAGGCCATAAAGTGTAAGTTTCTTCTCTCACCAAAGTCCATTGCCACGTGTTGGAGCAAGATAGCTGCCAATGTTTGCCAGGGTTCAGGGTCCTTGGGTTCCTCTCTGCCCAGTGCTGCGTTCCTCTCTGGACTTAGCTCCTCTGTTTCCTCCACAAGGTCAGCTGTAGACTATTAGGTGAATGGCCCACTTCTCTTCTCCTGGGGCCTTCTCTCCAACATCAAAACTCCAACTTCAGAACTGCTCCCTCTGTCCTTGCCTTGCCTTTTATATTTGATTCCTCCACCCACCAAGGGGCTCAATGCCCTAATGATGTGGCCCAGTCAATACCCTAATCATAACTTAATCATGCCCATATTAACAGATCAGTTTACAAGCATGATCCAATTATATTTTTGGAATTCATAATTATATCAAATTGCCAAACGGCTACAGATGGGGTAAGAACCTAGGGTGTGATTGGTACTCTAAACTGTGCAGGCTGAAAGTGCCTGCAGTTGTCCAGAGAGACTGATGAAATTCCACCCAACTTCCTTCCCTGCTGAGGACAACAATGGAGCCAAAGGTGTGGGCAGTAATCTATGCTATCTGGACTGAAACTTCTGTAGTTGACTGGAGAGACTGGTGAAGCTCCACCCACTTTCCTCCTCTGTCAGGGGTGGGGTTGGAGCCTAGGTTTTGGCAGTATTCTGACCTGGATGGAAAGAACCTGATCCCTATGAAACCAGTAAGTCACTATGATTTTCAATCAGCCCCATTTTGACTTCTGCCAGGGATGGAGTTAAAATGAATGCTATCATCATCTTTCTGACCTGGACAGGTTCAAACTTTAGCTCTACTTAGAACTGGACTCTAGCCAGCTGAATTTATTAACCAATAACTGAAGTCAATGCCTAATCATCTCCTCCTCCCCTGTTTTTGGGAAATGGAGTTTCCAACTACAGCCAGGGAATGGCTCCAAAGTTAGGCACCAGTAGGGATGGGCAACAGCCTCCACAGTGTGGAATGTGCTATTAATAAATTGTCACCACAGATGACTAGCCTCATTCTTGAGTTCTTCCAACAATTTTACACAGTGATCTGCTTGTCTCTTGAGAGCCCCCCAAACAAGGGGTTTAGATCCTTTATGATTACTAACTGCATTGTAGGAAAAGCTGACTCTTAGAGATTCCCTACTCTGACACTATCTTGCCTGACTCTTCTGAATGCATCTTTTGAGAAATTAAGAAAATAAAATTATTTGGGGATTTATGGAAGTGGGTGGCATGATGGAGTTCGGTATCCAATCTACACTCCAGTGGTCCTTGTCCTTGGGAGCTCCACTGCCCAAACCTAAGCTCAGTCAGAAGGTCTGTTCAGGCCCCTCCTTTCCTAGCACTAGGGCCTACACTTCTCTTATATCTCCTACCCACCCTTTCCAAACTGCCTAACAACCTATAACAGCATAGTCTCACTTAAGTTAACAGTGTTAATTCCTTCTTTACCTAAATTGATCTTCTACTGCAAATCTTAGTTGTGTACCCTTTCCCCATTCTTCCCCTCACTCCTTCTCTGACATTCTACTGTGCTGCCATCCAGTGACCCAGCCCTACTTCCTATTCCCATCTTGGTCCCTTGCCTGGCTCCTAACACCTGAGAGGTTCTTCCTCCTTATTCTATACATCTTGCTGGATTTTCATACTGCCCCCAACCCCTGCCACCACAAAAGTCATGCTTCATCCTGAACTCTCCAATCCTTCCTTCTTATTCAGAAATCCATGGATACCTTTAGGCTAACATCATCTTGATTCCACAAACCTTAGCTGATGTTTTTGTGTCATGATCATCTGAGGTTTGTGGAATCAAAACTTTCAAACAAAATTTTCTACCTTCTAAATGTTTAATCTTCTAAATTATTAAATTCTAAATTTTCTGCCTTCTAATTTCCAATTTCTAAATCTGTAGTTCTGAAATAGAGCATCATGTCTATGGTCAATATGCTAAGCTGGGGAAGAATATTCTCTTCAACAAATGGTTCTGAGAGAACTGTATTCAAAAATATATGACCCAGGACTATAAAATGACTAGCAAAAAATATAAGAAAGCATCTTCAGGTCATTGTGTTAGGCAACGGTTTCTTAGACTTTGCACCTAAAGCACAAGGACAAAGAAAAAATAGCTAAATGGGGTCTTATGAAAATTAAAAACCTTTCTGCATCAAAGGGCCTTATCATGAATTAAAAAAGAAAACCTACTCAGTGGGAGAAAATATTTGGAAATTGCATATCAAATAAAAGTTTTATATCCAGAAAACATAAAGAAATCCTACAATTCTGAAATAAAAAGACAAGCAGCCCTTTTAAAAGTGGGCAAAATACTAGGATAATCATTTCTCTAAAGAAGATATATAAATGGCCAAAAAGTACATGAAAAGATCCTCAAAATCATTAGCTATTGAGGAAATGCAGAGGATGTGGAGAAACAGGAACATACATTCATTGCTGGTAGAAATGTAAAATAGTGGCAGTTGCTGTGGAAGACTGATGGTTCCTCAGAAATTTAAGTATAGAATTACCATATGAACCTGCAATCCCACCTCTAGGTAAATATCACAATGATTTGAAAGCAGGGCACACCCAATGTTCATAACAGTATTATTTACAATTGCCAAAAGATGAAAGCAACACCAGTGTCCATCAACTAATGAATAAATATGAACAAAATGTGGTATATACATGAAATGGAATATTATTCAGCCTTAAAATGTAATGAAGTTCTGATAAATGGGATAACTTGGATGAACCTTAAAGACATGGTGTTGAGTGAAATAAGTCATATACAAAAGGACAAATATTATTTGAAATAATTAGAATAAGCAAATGCAGAGAGTCAGAATCTAGAATTGGCTTACCAGGTGAGAGTAGGGAATTAGGAGTTAATGCTTAAATTGTAGAGTTCTGGTAAGCTTGATGGTAAAGTTTTGGTAATAAATGATGGTGATAGTAGCACAAAATTGTGAATGAAATTAACAGCATTCGACTATATATATATATATATGAATATGATTAACAAGAGAAATTTTAGGTTGTTTATATGTTAGAATATTTAAAAACAAAACAAAGTACTATGTAAACAGAGAACCTTATTGTAATGATGGAATATAGTGTAATTATAAAAATGTTCTTTCATGAATTGTAACAAATGTACCACACTAATCCAAGGTATTATTGTGATATATAGGAACTCTGTATTTTATATATGGTTTTTCTGTATAACTACAACTTTTATAATTTAAAAAATCAATATGTGAGAGGTGTGTGGGTTTATTTATTTCTGAGTTTTCAGTTCTGTTTCAATGGTCTATTTGTCTGTATTTATTCCAGTACCACAACTCTTTTGATTACTGTTAACTTTGCAGTACAATTTGAACTTGGGAAACCTGGAATTCTGACTCCTCCAACTTTGTTCTTCTTCAAAATTGTTTTGTATATTCAGGGCACCTTGAAGTTCCACATGAATTTGAGGATCAAGTTTTCCATTTCTGCAAAAATGGCTGCTGGAATTTTGATAGGGATTGCATTGAAACTGTAGATCACCTTGCATAATACTGAAATCTTAGCAATACTAACTTTTCCAATCCATGAACTTGCAATACCTTGCTACTTATTTACATCTTATTTAATGTCTTTCATCAGTGTTTCTCCAGTTTTCAATGTACAAGTCTTTTATATCCTTGCTTAAATATATTCCTAGATATTTTATTCCTTTTATACCATTGTAAATGGAATTGTTTTCTTAATTTCCTCTTTGATTACCAGTGCAAAGGAACAGAATTTTTCATGTGTATTAATCTTTTACACTGCTACTTTGAACTCATTAGCTCTAATAATTTTCCTGTAGATATCTTTGGATTTTCTATATATATAAACAGCTCATCTGCAAATAAAGATAGCTTTAATTTTTCCTTTCCAATTTGCATGTCTTTTATTTCTTTTTTGCTGTAGTGCTCTGGCTATAATTTCTAGTACAATATAGAATAGCAGTGGTAAACATTGGCATCCTAGACTGATTCCCAATCTTAGAAGGAACACTTTTAGTATTTCACCATAGAGGCTGTAAGCTATAGGTTGTTCATAAATTGCCTTTATCATGTTGAGAAATTTTCCTTCTAGTCCTAGTGTTTTGTGTGTTCTTCACAAGAAATAGTGCTAGATTTTGCCAAATGCATTTTCTGCCCCTATTGAAGTAATCATGTTTTAAGAAATCCCTTTTGCTATTTATGCAATTTATTACATCGGTTGGCTTTCATATGTTGAACCACACTTTCAATCCTGGGATAAATACAAATTTATCATGGTGATTAATCTTTTCAATATGTTATGAATTCAATTTGCTAGTGATATGTAAAGTATTTTTGCTCTATATTCATAATGGAAATTTTTCTGTAATTTTCATTTCTTATGGTCTCTTTATTAGGCTTTGGTCTCAGTGAAATACTGGACTCCATATATCTGTGGAGATTGGAGGAGAAATGAAAGTTGACTATAGTGCTCAATGTAGAGATAACATCAGTAACCCTTTGTGTTTGTGTGATTCTAGGAGGGTATACTGAAGGTAAATCTCTAGATTTTTGAAGATCTCCTAGATGCTATTGGAGACTTGAGAAAGATTATTTTTTACTTGTATGGAAAAGTTAATAGCTTCAATTTGAGAAATATTTCAGTTTATTGGTGTGTAACATGCACAAAGAGAGTTTAAAGCTGAGAGATAAAACCCATGCAATAGTTTTGAACACAGCATAGAAGAGGACTGGCAAAAATTGAAGCAATTAAAGAAATGTATAACATTTCCAAGGCAGTGTATATAATTTTATTTTGAGATGATTCAATAGTATTGCTTTATTGAAACTCCATTGAATTTCAGGGCCCAATTGGCACATGGACAGTCCAGAGATTAATGGACTTACCCAGAACAACTAACAAGGAGATGATGATGGACAACAACCATCCCAAGGAACCAAGAGAGTCTACAACTGCAAGCAAGAGAGTCCCATCCATCTGCGCCATGGGATCAAAACCTCCTCTCAATTAGAGTTGGTGTGGGCAACACCATCCCAGGATCCTCAGGATTGGGGAATGAACTATGGACTAAAGTAGACTTACTGGTATTCTACTATAGACTTATTGTTATTCTAGCAATGGAAGAAATGATATCATTCATGTGGAGGCAGTGGCCACTAGAGGTTCTGAGGGCAGGGAA
Organism: Tolypeutes matacus; assembly: GCA_026826555.1. Lineage (NCBI taxonomy): Eukaryota > Metazoa > Chordata > Mammalia > Cingulata > Chlamyphoridae > Tolypeutes > Tolypeutes matacus. The sequence continues at coordinate 2,617,043 of JAKSZT010053872.1, forward strand.
AGGGAAATACAGGTGAAATATGGGGGCATTTGGGGAACTTGGGAATTTTCCTGAGTGACATTACAATGACAGATATGGGCCATTACATATCTTACCATAACCTACAAAATTGTGTGGGAGAGAGTGTAAACTACATTGTAAACTATAATCCATGCTTAGTGGCAATGATCTAAAATGTTTTCATCAATTGTAATGAATGTACCACACTAATGAAAGATCTTGTTAATGTGGGAAAATGTGGGAGGTGTAGGAAGCAGGGCATATGGGGATCCTCTATATTTTTATGTAACATTTATTTATGTAATCTAAATAAATTTCCTTAAAAATAAAAAATATATTAAAAATAGTATTGCTTTAGAAATTTTTGATGAGGACACTGGAAAGGAGTAACTAATGTAGTTTGAAGACAGTCAAGAGACTCAGATATCAGAAAATCCTAATAAAAAGAAAGTTCTCCCAAAGAGGTCATTGTCCAATTCTACCTTGATTCCAAGTAAAAGGCAGACACACTCATTGGATTTAATTTTGAGGAGATCATTGATGATCTTATTTGTAGTTATTTATGGTGAAATCAAAGTTATCTTAGAAATTCAGGGGTTGGCAGATATGAGAAAATGGTAACTAAATGTGGATGACTCTACAAGTTCAATTGTGAAGAGGGAAACTATGGGACATGAGCTGGGAGAACATAGTTTCAGAGATGGTTTTGGTTTTAAGATGGAAGACAGTGTGCTTAAATCATGAGAGTATGAATGGAAAATACATGGAAAGCTTTCTTGTATTTTTGGCTTAGTGTATAGTCAATAAGTCAAATTTACAAAAAAGTAGAAGAGAAAGGAACCATGTAGAGAAATTGGACAGCCAGGGGTAGAGATGATTCTTAACTTTAATTTTAATCTTCATAGAAAAGGAGAATCCAAAGGTTATGAACATATGAGCATTTCTAGATTTCATAACAATGAGTTGAAATTAGTTTGCTTTTAAAGTCTGTTTTGTCTGATTTTAGTATAGCTATCCTGCTCTTTTTAGGTTACTGTTAGCATGGAATATCTTTCTCCAACCTTTCACTTTCAGCCAATTCATATCCTTGGGTCTAATATGTAGTAGACAACATATGGATGGCTGGTGTTTTTTTGTTTTGTTTTGTTTTTGTTTTTTAAGATGCTTAGATTACATAAATGTTACACAAAAATTACAGGGATTCCCATGTTCCCCACCTCCCACACCTCCCATAACATCCCACATAAACATCTTTCATTGTAGCTCATCACCTGCAATGGATATACACATCCTGGGGCTTTGTCGCTAAGCATGGACCATAGTTCACATTGTAGATTCTGTCACCCTATATCTTTTGATTAGGGAGTTTAATCCATTCAAATTCAATGATATTATGGTAAATGCATTATTTACTTCCACCATTTTATTTTTTGGCTTTCATATGTTTATATCTTATTTTTTTCTGTCATTTTGTCCTTTTGATTATCCTTTCTGATAGTCTTCCCTTCTACACTCTCCTCCAGTCTCTCTGTACCATATTTTCCTTTTGGTCTGTAGGGCTCCCTTTAGTGCTTCCTGAAGAGCTGATTTCTTTTTTATTAACTCTCAGTTTCTGTTTACTTGTGAATATTTTAAACTTGCCTTCATATTTGAAGGACAATTTTTCTGGATAAATAATTCTCAGCTGGCAAATTTTCTCTTTCAGCATCCTAATTATGTCATACCACTGGCTTCTCACATCTGTGGTTTCTGATGAAAAATCAACACTAAATCTTACTGGGCATCGCTTATATGTGTTGGTTTGCTTCTCCCTTGTTGATTTCAGAATTTTCTCTTTATCTTTGGAATTTTGCATTCTGAGTATTATATTTCTTGGTGTAGGTCTCTTTGGATTCATTCTGATTGGAGTAGGCTGTGCTTCTTGAACATGTAAACTCATTTCTTCCATGAGAGTTGGGAAATTTTCAACCATTATTTCTTCAAATGCTCTTTCTGCCCCTTTCCCCTTCTCTTCTCCTTCTAGGACTCCCATGACATGTATGTTGTTGTGCTTCATGCTATCATTTCATTTTTTCCCCATTCTTTGCTCTTTCTTTAATTTCAGCTGTTCTGTCTTATACATCACTTATTCTTTCTTCTAAGATTTTGAGTCTGCTATTGTATGCCTCTAATGTGCTTTTTGGGTGACTTTATGCTTTATTAATACGTATCAATAAAATTGATTTATTTTTTAAAATGTAGGTGTAAGGTTTCCACATTTGCATGTTCCAAATCTCAATTTTTAAAATAATACCAAGAACCAGACTTCCAAATATCAACCATCATAATGGCATTGCCTATGGGCATTGCAGATTTTGGCAAGACAATTATTGCAGTGCATTTTGCCTGGATGCTTGCTACTGGGACATTAGCAAGGGGCAATGGGAATTACCTGAACCTCTATCTGGCACAGGGAACTACTGTATGCATGATTCTCATGCCCACTGATAAAGATTCCAGTCATTGAGATAAAGTATTGTTTCCTCTAAGATTAGGAACACAGTAACCCTATCTGTTCCTCTCCTTCAGGTTTTTAATTACTGTATTAGTCAGACAAAGGGGTACTGATGCAAAATACCAGAAATCTGTTGGCTTTATACATGGTATTTAATTGGGGGTATAAGTTTACTATTACCAGGCCATAAAGCATAAGTTACTTCCCTCACCAAAGTCTGATGCCACATGTTGGAGCAAGATTGCTGCCAATGCCTGCCAAGAGCTCAGGCTTTCTGGGTTCTCCTCTTCCAAGGGCTTGTTTCTCTCTGGGCTCAGCTGCCCTGCTCTCTCTAAAAGGCAAGCTGTAGATTATCAGACAACCATCCCTGTCTCTCTCCCCTGGGCTCAATTCTCTCCAGTCTCATCTGTTCTGCTCCTCTGTGTGCTTATTTCCCAGGCTTCAGCTCAAAAACTCCAACCTCCCTTCTCTACACTGTGGTTTCTCTGTGATTCCCCACCACCAAGGAAGTGGGGACTCAATGTTTTACTGATATTCCCAATCAAAACCTTAATTATTATTTAATCAAGTAAAAGTAAAACCTCTGAATCCAGTACAATCTAACACACCCAGAGGAAAAGACCAGTTTACAAACATAATCCAATATTTCTTTTTGGAATTCATCGATAATATAAAACTGCTTAACTACACCCTCTAAACTCCAAAAAGACATTACAATATTCAAAAACCTTATTTCAGTAACAATACTAAGTACAAAATCATATCATAACCAGTTTAAAGAATTATAGTTTGTTTTCAGGCAAATTCCCACCTGGCTGTAGACTTCTGAAACTTACAAAACAATTTATTTGCTTCCAATACACAAATGGACAGACAAAGGAAAAACATTTTCATTATCAAAAGGAAAAATTGGGAGGGAAACATTAGTCATGGGTTCTCTACAGTTCAAGAAAACTGCGGGGCTTATTTCATTAGATGTCAAAGTCTGAAAGTCATTCTTAAAGTGATAGTTTCTTTGCCTTGGGGCCACATAGGGACCCACCCTTTCCACAGGCTTGTCCAACAGCCATTTTCTTGGTTCCACCCTCATCAAGCATCTGGGTGGTGACCAAGATCTAGACCTCATCCTGCAAGAGCATTGGGGTGTTTGCCACACTCTACCCAATCTTTGGGTTAGATTCTAATTCCCCATAGTACAGTGATATCACCTATTGTCTTTCATTCCCACAAGCTCTTTTTCCTATTCAATTTTTCTAATTCTTCTTTCTGCTCACATAGCATTTTAATGTCCTTTATCTCTTTAGCCATATTGTCTTTTGACTCCTTGATTTGATTTAGATTTCTATGAACATCATTGATTAGCTGTCTCAAATCATATGTCTCATCTGGGGTTTTGATATCTTCCTTTGCTTGAGTGATAGCTTCCTTTTCCTTAGTATAGCTTGTAATGTTTTGCTCATGTCTAGGCATCTGATTATGATTGTGAGTTATTCTGATGTTCAATTTCTCTCTCTTGCATAGGGATTTAGTGGTGGGAGGCTATGTCTTACTGTTAGTCTTTGATTCTCAGTTCAACCTGTTCTAGGTCTTTAAGATTATACCTGTTTTGTTGCTTAAATCCAGGCCATGCACCCAGTAATGGTTGAGTAGAAGATCCAAGGCCTTGTGCAGGAAGGCTGTAAAGACCCAAATAAAGCTATTTATTTACTTTTATTTTCCTTGCGTGCACTTTCTTCATCTGCCAGCAGATGGTGCTCTTTGTAAGACTTCACATCTCAAACCCTAGTCAGAATGTGTTCACTGTAACCTCAACCAGAACAATGTGAAAGAGGATCCTGTCTCAGGGTATTCAGGAAGGCCCTAAGCAAAGAGATGAAAGTTCAGGGTAACTGAATCTGTTGGGTTCATGACATAAATGAAGGAAAAAATCTGTTAAAGGCATGACCAATGCAATATTGCAACAATCTACATGATTCCACATCCTTTAGGGACTGCAAGGAAATACTATGCCCTCCAAGTTCACTCCCCTTACCCTCCACAGCCTTCTGGACAGGTGGAGAGAGGCCTTCCTTACACAGGTCAGAGGGAGTCACAGAGTACAAGGCACATGGACATGACCATGTGAAGGACACACTGCACTTAATGTGCCTGGTTAGGTTAATTTTTAGTGCCACAGGAGAACACAGACTTTCTGCTGGTTACTGCTCAATGAAGAACTACTAGTATTGACTTACATATTACTTTTTCTGTTTTGGTGGAGAAAAAAATGCACTAATTAAAGCTGAGTGTGCTTTTCTTCTTGTTCTTCTTGTGCAGATCCAGAACCTGTGGTGATGGTTTTTATTAGGGCTCTGATAAAAATCCATTCTCTTTGGGGATTGAAGAAGCCTGCATCATTCTCACCATCTGTTCCTCCTGAGGTTTACTTTTTATACTCTGGTGTTCTGCATACAGATTACACTGTCTAGTGCACACATAATCTCACTTCTATTTTTCTCAGCCAGTTATCACACATCTTTCTGGGATTCCCATAATGTTTATTAGGTTCATTGAGTTCCTGATGTTCTCCCTGTTACTGCTATGAGTTTGTGAATATTGACATTTCCTTCCTGACCCAACAGGTTTCACCTTGGCATTTCTTTTTCTTTAGCTGCCCCAAGAGTAGAGAAAGTGGATGTGGACTGAAAGCAGGAGACCTGAGTCTATGCCTGGGGCCAGGGTGAGTCATGGTAAGAGCAGCTCTCTCAGCAGGTCAACATTGAAAGAAAGGGAACTAGGGGACAATAGAAGGAGCAGGAGCATGGTAGTTTCCTCTTTGTGCCCAGACTCCTGTGTCTGCATCAGACCTGGGTCCAGGCTTTTATCTCTGCACCTCACCCATCTGGCCATTCCTACCTGAGGGTCAGGTTACATCACAATAGGACATCTGTGACTTTTCCTTAACCCCAAAACATGTGACTCCCCAGCCTGATTCCTTGCCTGGATGTCCTTGCCTGCCAAGGATACTCCCCCTCCATCTCAGTGACACTTATCCCTATTTAGTAAGGAGAAATCCACAGGGTGTAGGTGAATTTATTGGGCATCAGCATCAAACTGCCTTTAGGAAGCAGACTGTATCTCCAACCCAGTGTTTGTAGCACAGGGCACAATGAACAGGAAGGGTCTTCTAAGCCCATCAGTGGGCTGCTTAAGCACAGGAGTTGTAGCCCCTCCTCCACTACTTGTATTCTACCCCTCTGAAGTCATGTCCCATGTCCACAGACTGTGCTTTCCATGGTGGTAGTAAACAAACCTCAGCAAAGTCTTTTCTTCTTTTTTTAATAAGCATGACAAAAATTTCTTCCTGTTTATCTTAATAAAGTGAGGTATTCCTGGGACAAGGTCTAGAAAAAAATAGGAATCCAGAAATATGAATCAGTATTCAGGGTTGCTTATATCCTGTGTTTGTCTAGTTGAAAAGAAAGCAAAGAGGCTGATAATTGCAATTGACAACACAAAGTCCTGAAACACATGCCAAAGTCCAAGGTCAACAAGAGTAAAATTTGGCAATCCATACATGGCATTTTGTTGGGACTGTGATAGACTACTTTTTGGGTATAAGCATAAAACAAAAGTAAGAGTACTTAAAAGCTTAAGGCTTCCAATTACATGAACTTTGTCCTAGATTGATGATGTCCACAGGGACTAGAAGAAGCAAATTGAAGTCCCCCCAGAAAGAGAGTAGCACCACTCTACGCAAAACCTCATCTCTACAGTTTTGAAATATAATGTCAAATGCATAATACAAAAATGAACCAGTAAAAAAGGCAACAAGATAATATGAGTGAGAATCAACAAAATCACACCTTGGGAACTCCAGATGCTGGCATATTAGATGGAGAATGTAAAGTAACTATATTAATTATATTCAAAGACATAAAAGATAAACGTAAAAATTTTGATAGTGTACTGGAAAGTTTAAAAAGGTGACACAGACGTTAGTGTAGGAGAGCGCACACTGCAAGCTCCCAGAGCAAGGCAGATAGTGGACGGAGTCCTGCTCGGGGGTCTGTGCTGTGCACGCATGGAATGAGAAGCTTGGGACATCTATCTGCGTGGATCGGCGGCGTGGACCAAACGGTGGAGATTTGTGAGTTTTGAGGCTGCCAGTGGAGGTTGGCACAGGCGGCTGAGCCCCGCGGTTAGGGAAAAAAAAATAAAACGGCCATTTGGAGCCGAGGGCGGGGCGAAAAAGTTTTATTTTCTGGGGATCTGGCTGCCTGGCGCCCCTTGGACCTTGTGTGAACAGAGCAAACGAGCTAATCAGAACCCGGTGAACCAGAGGGGGGATTTTGGTTGGGAATGCAGCTGATTTCCCTAGGCACCCAGGGATAAGACCCGGGCCGCTGAGAAGCCAAGAGGAAGGGACACTTCCCAAAAAAGGGAGGGTTCTGTTGGAAGACAGGGAAGGGCATTTTATATTTTTAGACACTGATCTGGCTGCCTTCAGCGCCCCATAGCTTTGGGGAGCAGATAAGCCGACCTGAAGCACCATTAGGCTGAGAGCAGACGCGAATCTGCACTCAAACTGATTTACTTAGCAGTCCCGTGACGCTCTAGCTCGGCGCCAGAAGGGGCGGAATCCGCCGACTTTAGCACTCCTCACTGACGAACATCAGAGCTTCAGCTAACCTGGGGAGTCCGGAAAGTGGGACGTGCTTGATTAATTTCCACGGGCCCAGCTAGGGTCCCTTCCATAAGGGGGTTGGTCTAGAGGAGGAATTATTTTGGGTCCTGCATTTGGCTAAAAAAATAAAAATTAAAAAAAAAAAAAAAAAAGTGAGGTCACCTCAACAAATGAAAAATAAATTCTTTTTAATTTAATTTAATAGCTAAAAGCTGCTTCAGGACCTACATATAGAACCCTGTGGGGAAATTCATTGATAAACACAAGTAGGCAGGAAGGATCCACGTGGACCCAAGGGGAATCATTGATCCCCCTTAGGTCTGTTTGACTGCTTGCCTGTGTGGATCTTTGGTTTCTCTCTGTTACTTTCTGGTCTATTGCTATTATTCCCGTTTTCCTCCCCCCTTCCTTTTTCCTTCTATTTTTTTTTTAAATAGGTGCTGCCAGCTGGTCGCTTCTTTGCTGGGCTTCTTATTCAGTAATTTCCCACTCGCTGTATATATTGATTCTGTATTACAAAGTATCACTTATCCTTCCTGCATCTTTCTGCCTTCTGTTTTCTGTTGTGGCTCTTAGAGACAACATTTTTTCATAGGCCCACAACTTAAGGGTGTCAATTTCTATCACATCTATTTTGTTTTCTTCTTCTTCTTTTTTCTTTTTTTTTTTATTAGTATTAACTTTTTCCTTTCAGACCTTTCTCTACTATTTCTCTCCCTCCTCATAATTCTAGCCTTCTAATCACTATATATATATATTCCTCCATTTGTTTTCCCAGTCCATTGTAGGAACTCCATATTTTTCCCTAGTACTCTACACTGCGTACACAAGTTAAATATTCATCTCATTAAGTCTCATTTTGCCCCTCTTCTAACTTTTATCAATATTTCTATTAGCCTTCTGCCTTCCTTACATCTTTTGATTCCTCTGGCCCTAACCTTTTCCCTTCAAGGAAACATAGAAAGAAGCAAGGAAATAAAATAAGAAGAAAAACTGCCAAAGAGAAAACTTAACTCACACGCAGAACCAACAGCTAAATAAAATTCTAGAGCATAGAGAAAACCTAATCAACTGAACAAACCCATCAAGATAATATGATGACCAGAGGGTAACAGAAAAATACAAATGACTCTGAGAAACTGGAAAACATGGACCAGTCCAGTGCACAAAATAAAAACCAGGAAACAATACAGAACATCGAACAACTAATCAAAGCTATCCAAACAAATATCATGGACCAAGTTAAAGAACTGAAGGAAGAGATTAAGGATATAAAGAAGACACTGGGAGAACATACTGAAGAAATAGCTAACACACCTAAAAAGGTAATGGATATGATGGCGAACAAAGATACAAGTCAAGAAATGAAAAAGACGCTGGACTCACATGGCAACAGAATTGAACAGGCAGAGGAAAGAATTAGTGATATGGAAGACAATACAGTTGAAATCAAAGAGATTGTAGAAAAGATAGACAAAAAGATAGAAAAAAAAAACAGTATGGTCTCAGGGAATTAACCTATAAGGCAAGATGCACAAAAATATGCATTATGGGCATCCCAGAAGGAGAAGAGAAGGGAAAGGGAACAGAAGGAGTGTTGAAGGAAGTTATGGCTGAAAACTTCCCAACTCTATTGAGAGAGATGGATGTGCAGATCCAGGAAGCACAGCACACCCCAAATAGTATAAATCCCAACAGGCCAACTCCAAGACATATACTTGTCAAACTGTCCAATGCTCAAGACAAAGAGAAAATACTCAAGGCAGCAAGAGAAAAGAGAACCATCACATACAAGGGGAGCACAATAAGATTAAGTGCTGATTTCTCAGCTGAAACCATGGAGGCAAGAAGACAGTGGTATGACATAGTCAAAACACTAAAAGAAAAAAACTTCCAGCCACGAATTCTCTACCCAGCAAAATTGGCATTCAAAAATGATGGAGAGTTCAAAATATTCACAGATAAACAGCAATTAAGAGAGTATGTCAAGAAGAAACCAGCACTTCAAGAAATACTAAAGGAATCTCTACAAATTGAAAGGAAAAAACAAAGGAGAGAGAGTTGGAGGAGAGTTTAAAAACAACTGAAAACTCAAAAAGAGAAACAAAACAACAAATGACATACATTAGCCCAAAGAAAAAATGACTGAATAAGAAATTCGTTACGAGTAATAACACTGAATGTTAATGGATTAAATTCACCGATCAAAAGACACAGATTGGCAGAATGGATAAGAAAATATGATCCATCTATATGCTGTCTACAAGAAACCCACCTTCAACGCAGGGATTCAAGGAGGCTGAAAGTGAATGGCTGCAAAACCATTTTACAAGCTAACAATAGCCAAAAAAGGGCAGGAGTAGCTATTCTAATATCAGACAAAATAGACTTTAAATGCAAAACTATTGTAAGAGACAAAGATGGACACTACATATTAGTAAAAGGAGTAATCTCTCAAGAATAGAGAACAATCATCAACATTTACGTACCTAATCGAGGTGCCTCACAATACGTGAGGCAAACTCTGGACAACCTAAGAGGAGAAATAAATTCCTCTACAATTATAGCAGGGGACTTCAACACACCACTATCTTAATTAGACAGAAAATCTAGGCAGAGAATTAATAAAGAAACTAAGGCACTCAACAATACATTAGAAGATTTGGACTTAATAGACATATACAGAACAGTACACCCAAATACAGCGGGATATACATTCTTCTCCAGTGCACATGGAACATACTCCAAAATAGACCACATGCTAGGCCCCAAAACAACACTCAATGAATTCAGAAAGATTGAGATTATACAAAGTAATTTCTCTGACCACAACGGAATGAAGTTGGAAATCAATAAGGGCCAGAGAAACAGGTTAGGCACAAGGATATGGAAGTTAAACAACACATTCTTAGACAAACAGTGGGTCAAAGAGGAAATTTCAAAAGAAATCAGTAACTACCTTGAAACTAATGAAAACAACAACACAACATATCAAAACCTATGGGATGAAAGCAGTCCTGAGAGGGAAGTTCATAGCCATAAATTCATATATTAAAAAAGAAGAAAGAGCTAAAATTGAAAACCTAACTGCACACTTGGAGGAATTGGAAAAAGAACAACAAACTAAACCTAAAGGAAGTACAAAGCAGGAAATAACCAAGATGAGAGCAGAACTAAATGAAATTGAGAATAAGAAAGCACTGGAAACATACACAAAACCAAAAGCTGGTTCTTCGAGAATATCAACAAAATTCGCAAGCCCTTAGCCAGACTAACAAAGAAAAAGAGAGAACAGATGCAAATACATAAAATAAGGAATGAGCAAGGTCATATCACTACTGACCCCACAGAAATAAAGAGTATCATAAGAGGATACTTTGAAAAAGTATATGCCAAAAAGAATGACAATTTAGAGGAAATGGACAAGTTTCTAGAAACCCATAAACAGCCAACATTGATGAAAGAAGAAATTGATGAACTCAACACCCCAATTACAAGTAAAGAGATAGACTCAGTTATTAAAAACCTCCCAAATAAGAAGAGTCCAGGACCAGATGGCTTCACAGCTGAATTCTACCAAACATTCTGGAAAGAGCTAACACCAATTCTACTTAAGCTCTTCCAAAAAATAGAAGTAGAAGGAATATTACCTAACTCATTCTATGATGCCAACATTACCCAAATACCAAAACCAAATAAAGATACCACAAGAAAGGAAAATTACAGACCAATTTGTCTAATGAACCTAGATGCTAAAATCCTTAACAAAATACTTGCTAATCGCATTCAACAACATATCAAAAGGATTATACACCATGACCAAGTGGGTTTCATCCCAGGTATGCAAGGACGGTTCAATATAAGAAAATCAATCAATGTAATACACCACATAAACAAACTGAAAGAAAAAAATCACATGATCATCTCTATAGATGCAGAAAAAGCATTCGACAAATTACAGCACTCTTTCCTCATAAAAACACTACAAAAGATAGAAATAGATGGCAACTTTCTGAAAATGATAAAGGGTATATATGAAAAACCCAATGCTAACATCATTTTCAACGTTGAAATCCTAAAAGCCTTCCCTCTGAGATCGGGAACAAGACAAGGATGCCCACTATCACCACTCCTATTTAACATTGTCTTAGAAGTACTTGCACGAGCACTGAGAGAAGAAAAGGACATAAAAGGCATCGAGATTGGAAAAGAAGAAGTAAAATTTTCATTATTTGCAGATGACATGATCCTGTACATAGAAAGCCCTGAGAAATCGACAACAAGGCTTCTAGAATTTATAAAGGAGTTCAGTAATGTTGCAGGCTATAAGATCAACACTCAAAAATCAGCAGCATTTCTGTACACCAATAACCAGCAAACTGAGGAGGAAATCAGGAAAAAAATACCATTTACAATAGTAAACAAAAGATTCAAATACCTAGGAATAAATTTAACTAAAATGTAAAGGACTTATATACAGAAAACTACACAACACTGTTAAAGGAAATCAAAGAAGACTTAAATAAATGGAAAAATATTCCCTGTACATGGATGGGAAGACTAAACATCATCATGATGTCTATCCTACCCAAACTAATCTACAGATTTAATGCAATCCCAATAAAAGTCAACACTATATTTTTTAAGGAGCTGGAAAAACTAACCACAAAATAAACTTGGAGAGGCAAGAAGCCTCGAATTGCCAAAGATATATTGAAAAATAAAAGTGAAGTTGGAGGTATCACATTACCTGACTTTAAAACATACTACAAAGCTACAGTGATCAAAACTTCGTGATATTGGCACAAGGATAGACCTACTGACCAATGGAACCGGATTGAGAATTCTGATATAGATCCTCGCATATACAGTCATCTGATCTTTGACAAGGCCACGAAACCCACTCAGTTGGGAGAGAGTAGCCTCTTTAACAAGTGGTGCTTGGAGAACTGGATATCCATATCCAAAAGAATGAGAGAAGAATACCATCTCACACCTTATACAAAAATCAACTCAAGATGGATCAAATATCTAAATATAAGAGCCAAAACCATAAAAACCTTGGAAGATAAAGTAGGGAAGCATCTACAGGACCTTGTAATAGGAAATGGTTTCATGAACTTCACAGCCAAAGCACGAGCAGCAAGATAAAAAATTGATAAATAGGATCTCCTCAAAATTAAAAACTTCTGCACCTCTAAGGATGTTATTAAGAAAATAAAAAGGCAACCTACCCAATGGGAAAAAATATTCGGCAACCATATATCTGATAGGAGCCTAATATCCTGCATATATAAAGAAATCCTTCACCTCAAAAACAAAAGGACAAACAACCCATATAAAAAATGGGCAAGTGACCTGAAAAGACACTTCTCCAAGGAAGAAATACAAATGGCTAAAAAGCACATGAAAAAATGCTCAACATCACTTGCTATCAGGGAAATGCAAATCAAAACTACAATGAGATACCATCTTACACCCATCAGAATGGCAGCTATTAAAAAAACAGGAGACACTAAATGTTGGAGAAGATGTGGAGGAATGGAAACCCTAATCCACTGCTGGTGGGATTGTGGAATGGTCCAGCCACTGTGGAGAGCAGTTTGGCTTTTCCTCAGAAATCTAACAATAGATCTTCCATATGATCCAGCGATTCCACTGCTAGGTATATACCCAGAAGAATTGAAAGCAAAGACACGAACAGATATATGCACACCAATGTTCATAGCAGCATTGTTCACAATTGCCTAAAGTTAGAATCAGCCCTAGTGCCCATCAAGAGATGAATGGATACATACAATGGAATATTACTCAGCTGTAAGAAGGAATAAAGTGCTAACACACAGAATAACATGGATGAATCTTGAAGACCTTATGTTGAGTGAAGCAAGCCAGGTATTGAAGGATGAACAGTATATGACCTCACTGATTTCAGTTGCAGAAAGTGAGCAGTCTCTGAGAACCATTGTCTGAAAAATAGGTTAACAAGGAAGAGAAAGAGAAGAGTAGGTTGTGAGCTATCACACATATGGACATAATCTATGGGAAAATGATAGAGTATAGTTGCATATTGATGGATATGGCAGGTGGGACGAGACACTACTGGGTTTGGTGGTGCAGGGTTGACAGGTGGGTAGATTTGGAAGGATGGGTTAGAATACCCAGGCTCCTGGAGGGATAATTGGGAGAGGGACTAGGTGAACATAGGATATGTGGGTATCATACTTAAAGTATAGCAGTGGGAATGCTTTTATGGCAATATGACAAGGTAGTGTCACTAGATTAAGTTGTAGATTGGGGTTTGTGGTGCATTCAGAAAAGGGTGCATCTGGAGTAGGCTTCTGAGGAATGTGTGAGTGTTCATCCTGTCATAATGTGTTGTGTCGGGGAGGGGAGACCCACATGGTGAGTGGGAAGAAGATGGATCTCCATCTTTGGGAGGACTGATTCACCCAGAAACACACAGGTGGCTGCCCTTTAGGCACAAAGGTGGATCCTAAAGGAGAGCATAATCAGCATATCAAGACCTCTGGTTGCATGTAACTATGAATCTTGTCATCCAATGAGTCAAGACAGGGGAGTGTCATGAGCCCCAGGGGGATGGGGAGCAAGGAACAGAAAAGATCAAACGGAGTATTTCGTGGTCATGGGAAATGTTTTTCATTACCTTACAGTAATGAACACAGGACATGGTAAATATCATCAAAAATTACTAAATTGTACCATCTAAATTGTAAACTATACTGTAAACCATTGACAATGTTTAGTAGCTATGCTTCACTATCTGTATAACAGTTATAACAATGCTACCATCCACATAAAAAAGGTTTTAATATGGGGTGAGGAAAGGGGAAGGAGGTTGGGTATTTAGGAGTCTCTAGTATTCTGTGTGTGACTTTGCTGTGACCTAAAACTTCTTTGAAAATGAAATGAAAATTCGGGAGACACTGGGGAGTAAGAGGGGCCAGATGCCATAGTAGAGACTGGACACTCAATAATGCAGTGATAAAAGGAAAAATGTAAATATATATATATATATTTTAATTTTTTCCCATTTATTGAATATCCCAAACCTTTTATTTTATTTCTAGTGTTTTTTTTAAAGTTACCATGTATTTTATCGCTTATATTTAAACTTATCTTTATTATTTCATTTTCCTATTAATTGTATTTGGCTATTATATAGGCTTCATCTTCAAGGAAGGTTTGGATCACAGAAGGGTTACAGAGGGAGCAGGAGAGAATCATTGGTGGGGGGTATCTGGGATGGGGGTTTCATGGGAGGAAGTTCACCTGAATATACATGAAAGATATATAAAATTGTTCAAATGATCAAGGGGTGGGGCATGGTCACAGTGGATAGACAATTATTCAATAAATGAGGGAATACTGAATTCCCAGTCGGGAGAGCTCTACCACATTCTCAAAGGGAGCAGCAACAGTACCCTGAGTGCAGGGGCAATGTCTGGCAAAGGAGGAGTGTCCACTGATGAGTTCTTGTTATTGATTACTAGCCTTACGAGTCTTTGCTCTTGTAATTGAAACTTAGCCTACTGTTATGGGGTGCCTAAGGGTTGCCTCCTGAAAGCCTCCTTGTTGCTCAAATGTGGCCTCTGTCTAAGTCAAACTCACCATATTAATGCATTACTTTCCCCCCAGCGTGGGACATGAATCCCGGGGATGAGCTTCCCTGGCAACAAAGGATTAACACCAAGTGCCAACTGGCAATACCACTGGAAAAAGACCTTGAATAAAAGGGGGGAAAGGTAAAGAGAAATGAGTTCATGTGGCTAAGAAACTTCAAAGAGTGTCGGGAGGTCATCCCAGAGGTAACGCTTACACACACCTCAGTAGGATCTCATAGAACAACTAAAGTGGATATCATCCCACACAGAAGGGCTCCTGAGGCCTCTGGAGACACCCAGGTCCTATATAAGGGAGGATAGCTCCAGAGATTGATGCCTTATCAGTGGGCTCTACTTTGGAATCTGTGCTCCTGAGAGTGACAGAGTTGGACTCAAATAAGTCCTCCCTGCACATGGTCCATCAGTCCCTTCTATTCAAACCTATATGTGATGCTGGAGTTTGTAGGTGTACTTCCAAAGACTGGAGCCTTGGTCCTGCCCATGTGCCAGCTGTGCCTGGAATCTCAGTGGAGCTGCAACTCCTACTCTACAGCTCAATGGACTCACCCAAGTCACCTGGTGAGGAGACAATGATGGACAACAGCCATCCCAGGGAATGGAGAGAGCCTGCAGCTGCAGGCAGCATAATCCCATCCACTGTATTCATGGGATATAAGCCCATTCTCACTTGGAGGTGGAGTGGACATCACCATTCCAGACTCCTCAGGACTTGGGGAAGAGCTATGGACTAGAGTGGACTTACTGGTATTCTGTTGTAGACATATTGTGATTCAAGGAATGGAAGAAATTACAACAGTGAGGTGGAGCCAGTGGCCACTGGATGCTTTGGGGGCAGGGAAGGGAAAAGCAGTTGTAATACAGGTGCTTTTTCAGGACTTGGGAATTATCCTGAGTAACAATACAATGACAGATATAGGGCATTTTACATCAGCATATAACGCAGAATTGTATGGGAGAGAGTGTGGACTACAATGTGAACTATGGTCCATGCTTAGTGGGAAAGCCCCAGGATGTGTATATCCATTGCAGGTGATGTGCCACACTAATGAAAGATGTTTATGTTGGATGTTATGGGAAGTGTGGGAGGTGGGGAACATGGGAATCCCTGTAATTTTTGTTTAAAATTTATGTAATATAAGCATCTTATAAAAATATATATATATTTTTTAAAAAAAAGATATTATGGAAAAAATTTTGATAACAAAGATATAAAAGATTATATCCAATGCTATTAAATATTTGAAGAACAGAAAAATAAATAAATAAATAATTAATTAATTGGAGACATTTACTTAAAAGAAAAAAATGGGTTTAGTTTTAAGAGATGAATATTATTAAACATTTTTTCTTCATTTTCTTCACTTTCTTCATTAAGAAGAAGTTGGTCATGTCATTTAATCAATCTCTGCTGATTTATGTATCTTTCTGAACACTGTAGAAACAATTGAGTTAATTTTTATAATTAAATAAGATAAATATAATTGGACAGAATTTTTTAAATTAATGCTTTGCTAATTTGTTAAGCTGCCTTTTGTCTATTATTTTGTTTTCTGAAGCAGAGATAAAGTTAGAAAAAAATCAGTGAGTGAATGGATGTAGCTCAAGAGGTTGACAGTCTGCTTCCCAGGTACATGGTCCTGGGTTCAATCCCTGGAACCTGCTAAAAACAAAACAAGCAAATGAAAGAAACAACTCTCATTGGGGAGCAGATTTAGCTCATTGGGTGAGCACCTCCTTCCTATGTAGGAGGTCTTGGGTTCGATCTCTGACACCTCTTGAAAAAAAAATCCATGGTTAATAGCAATGATTTGATATGTGTACCTCAATTTTAACAAATGTAACACACTAATGAGGGATGTTGATGTGGGAAGTTTGGGAGGGGCAGGCAGTGGGGCATATGGGAGTCCCTTGTATTTTTTATGTAACATTTATGTAATTTCAAGCTTCTTTAAAAATAAAAAAAATTAACAAAAATGAAACTAGAAAAATGTTAGAAAATATAGAAGAGAGTGTAATAATGATAGAATAGAGAATATAATGAGAAGTTACAACATATATTTAGGTGGAGTGCTAGAGGGAGACTAAACATAGAATAGGGCAGAAGCTACATTTGAAGAGAGAATTTTTAGCAATTGTCTAAAAGTGATGAGACATTGATTCATAAACTCAAGAAGCCCAACAAAACCGAGAAGAAAAAATCAAAATAAATGCAGACCTAGGTACATAATGGAAACTTGAAAGAAAATCTTAAAAATAGCTAGAAAATAAGAATATAACCCGTAAAGGGGTAATTAATGAAACAGCTGACTAATAACACTAACAATGGAGGACAGAAGACAATGAATGGCATCAGATCTTTACATTGCTATAATAAAGTAAATGCCAAAGTAGAAATCTATACTGAAAAAGATATCCTTCTTGATGAGGTGAAATAAACACTTTTTCAGACAAGTAGAAACTGAGAAAGTTTGCCAGCAGCAACTAATTTTAAAAGAAATGTGAAAGGATAGTCTTCAGGCAGAAAGAAAATAATCCCAGATGGAGGGTTCATGATTTCAGGATGGATTGAAGAACAATAATTTTTTTATTTAAATCAACTAATATTGAATGGATAAAGTATTAATTATGTGGGAAGCAGCTGTGGCTCAATCAGTAGGGCTCCCGTTTACCATATGGGAGGCCCCGGGTTCGGTTCCCGGGGCCTCCTGGTGAAGGCAAGCCCGCCCGCACGGCGTGGTTAGCTGACCCAGTGAGCACAAGCAGCAAGGGGGGGGATAAATGAATAAATAAATAAAATCTTTTAAAAAAAAAGTATTAATTATGTTATCTGTGGGTTAGAACACCATAAAGTATTAAAATACATGATAATATATTTCATAAGTTTCATACATGGATTTAAAGTGTTTTAAAATACATTATTTGCTAAGTCAATAAAGAACAATGTCAGATTTGATAAGGCAAACAAAAATGTTGTAATTTCTGAGTTAATATCTAAACGAATATTAAAACAGTATATCTCATCCAAATAAATAGAAGAGAAAAATTGATCAAAAGAAAGCATTTATGAGGAAAGAGTGCTGTATTTTGTCGAATGCTTTTTCTGCATCTATAGAGATGATCATGTGATTTTTTTCTTTCAGTTTGTTCATGTGGTGTATTACTGATATTAGAATAGTTACTCCTGCCCTTTTTAGGCTATTGTTAGCTTGTAAAATGGTTTTCCAGCCATTCACTTTCAGCCTCCTTGAATCCCTGGTTCGAAGGTGGGTTTCTTGTAGACAGCATATAGATGGATCATATTTTCTTATCCATTCTGCCAATCTGTGTCTTTTGATAGGTGAATTTAATCCATTAACATTCAGTGTTATTACTCGTAACGAATTTCTTACTTCAGTCATTTTTCCTTTGGGTTAATGTATGTCATATGTTGTTTTGTTTCTCTTTTTGACTTTTCAGTTGTTTTTAAACTCTCCTCCAACTCTCTCTCCTTTGTTTTCTTTAGTATTTCTTGAAGTGCTGGTTTCTTCTTGACATACTCTCTTAATTGCTGTTTATCTGTGAATATTTTGAACTCTCCATCATATTTGAATGTCAATTTTGCTGGATAGAGAATTCGTGGCTGGAAGTTTTTTTCTTTTAGTGTTTTGACTATGTCATACCACTGTCTTCTTGCCTCCATGGTTTCAGCTGAGAAATCAGCACTTAATCTTATTGTGCTCCCCTTGTATGTGATGGTTCTCTTTTCTCTTGCTGCCTTGAGTATTATTTCTTTGTCTTGAGCATTGGACAATTTGACAAGTATATGTCTTGGAGTTGGCCTGTTGGGATTTATAGTATTTGGGGTGTGCTGTGCTTCCTGGATCTGCACATCCATCTCTCTCAATAAAGTTGGGAAGTTTTCAGCCATAACTTCCTTCAACACTCCTTCTGTTCCCTTTCCCTTCTCTTCTCCTTCTGGGATGCCCATAATGCGTATGTTTGTGCGTTTTGTATTATCGGTTAATGCCCTGAGACCATGCTGGATTTTTTCTATCTTTTTGTCTATCTTTTCTACAATCTCTTTGATTTCAACTGTATTGTCTTCCATATCACTAATTCTTTCCTCTGCCTGTTCAAATCTGCTGCCATGTGAGTCCAGCGTCTTTTTCATTCTTGGCTTGTGCCTTTGTTCACCATCATATCCATTACCTTTTTAATCGTGTTAGCTATTTCTTCAGTATGTTTTCCCAGTGTCTTCTTTATATCCTTAATCTCTTCCTTCAGTTCTTTAAGTTGGTCCATGATATTTGTTTGGATAGCTTTGATTAGTTGTTTGATGTTCTGCATTGCTTCCTGGTTTTTATTTTGTGCATTGGACTGGTCCATGTTTTCCAGTTTCTCAGAATCATTTGTATTTTTCTGTTCCCCTCTGGTCATCATATTATCTTGATGGATTTGTTCAGTTGATTAGCTTATCTCTATGCTTTAGAATTTTATTTAGCTGTTGGTTCTGTGTGTGAGTTAAGTTTTCTCTTTGGCAGTTTTTCTTCTTATATTATTTCCTTGCTTCTTTCTATGTTCCCTTGAAGGCAAAAGGTTAGGGCCAGAAGAATCAAAAGATGTAAGGAAGGCAGAAGGATAATAGAAATATTAATAAAAGTTAGAAGAGGGGCAAAATGAGACTTAAGGAGATGGATATTTTACTTGTGTAGGCAGTGTAGAGTACTAGGAAAAAAATATGGAGTTCCTACAGTGGACTGGGAAAACAAATGGAGGAATATATATATAGTGATTTAGAAGGCTAGAATTATGAGGAGGGAGAGAAATAGTAAAGAAAGGTCTGAAAGGAAAAAGTTAATACTAATAAAAATTTTTAAAAATAGATGGAATAGAAATTGACACCCTTAAGTTGTGGGCCTATGAAAAAATGTTGTCTCTAAGAGCCACAACAGAAAACAGAAGTCAGAAAGATGCAGGAAGGATAAGCGATGGTTTGTAATACTGAATCAATATATACAGCAAGTGGGAAATTACTGAATAAGAAGCCCAGCAAAGAAGCGACCAGCTGGCAGCACCTATTTTAAAAAATTAAAAAAATAATAAAAGGAAAAAGAAAGGGGGGAGGAAAGAGGAAATAATAGCAATAGACCAGAAAGTAACAGAGAGAAACCAAAGATCCACACAGGCAAGCAATCAAACAGAGCTAAGGAGGGTCAATGATTCCCCTAGGGTCCACGTGGATCCTTCCTGCCTACTTGTGTTTATCAATCAATTACCCCACAGGGTTTTATATGCAGGTCCTGAAGCAGCTTTTAGCTATTAAGCTAAATTAAAAAGAATTTATTTTTCATTTGTTGAGGTGACCTCAATTTTTTTTTTTAATTTTTATTTTTTTAGCCAAATGCAGGACCCAAAATAATTCCTCCTCTAGACCAACCCCCTTACAGAAGGGACCCTAGCTGGGTCCGTGGAAATTAATCAAGCTCGTCCCACTTTCCGGACTCCCCAGGTTAGCTGTAGCTCTGTTGTTTGTCAGTGAGGAGTGCTAAAGATGGCCGATTCCGCCCCTTCTGGAGCCGAGCTCGAGTGTCACCGGGCTGCTCAGTAAATCAGTTTGAGTGCAGATTCGCATCTGCTCTCAGCCTAATGCTGCTTCAGGTCGGCTTATCTGCTCCCCAAAGCTATGGTGCGGTGCAGGCAGCCAGATCGATGTCTAAAAATATAAAATACCCTTCCCTGTCTTCCAACAGAACCCTCCCTTTTTTGGGAAGTGTCCCTTCTTCCTGGCTCTGCAGCGGCCCGGGTCTTATCCCTGGGTGGCTAGGGAAATCAGCTCCGTTCCCGGACCAAAATCCCCACTCCGGTTCACCGGGTGCTGATTAGCTCGTTTGTTCTGTTCACACAAGTTCCAAGGGGTGCCAGGCAGCCAGATCCCAGAAAATAAAACTTTTTTGCCTCGCCCGCGGCTCCAAATGGCCGTTTTATTTAATTTTTTTTTTTTCCCTAACCGCGGGGCTCAGCCGCCCATGCCAACCTCCACCGGCAGCCTCAAAACTCACGAATCTCCACCATTCCATCCACGCCGCCGATCCGCACAGATAGATGTCCCAAGCTTCTCACTCCACGCGTGCACAGCACAGACCCCGGGCAGGACCTTGTCCACAATCCGCCTTGCTCTGGGAGCTTGCAGTGTGTGCCCTCCTACACTAACGCCATCTTGGTCCGTCCCTATATTTGAATTTTAATAGTGATCATGGACTTATTAAAACCCAGGGATAGGAAAAGTGGCATGATGACAGCAGAGTAAGGAGCTCCAAGAGTCAGTTCATCCTATAGTACAGTTATTAAACAGCCAGAGGTATCTAAATCACTGGTTTGGGAGACACAGGTGACCAGAAGAGCATCCTGCAAAAATCCTTGGAAGATGGAAGGAAGAGACTGCCCATCTGAAGTGAAGATTTGGGAGTAGAGCACTCTATACTGTGGAAGCTGGTGCCCATCCCCTGTTGACAGTGCAAGCTCCCTTGGAAGTTATTCCCTGGCTGGAGGTGGAATCTCCATTTCCCACAAACAGGGGAGGAAGAGATGGTTGGGCACCAATTTCAGTCTCTGCTTAGTAAATTCAGTTGGCTAAGGTCCAATCCTAAGAACAGCTCAAGTTTGAAACTCTACAAGTCAGAAAGAGGCTAGTAGCCTCCATTTTAACTCCATTTCTGGCAAGAGGGGCAGCAGGGCTGATGGAAAATCAAAGTGAAGGTAGAATCTGGCTTCCTTCCACCTAGGCTAGATTGCAGCTCAAGCCTAGATTCCAGCCCCACTTCTAGCAGGGAAGTAGCTGGAGGGATCTGCACCAGCCTCTGGGCAACTGAAGGCACTTTCAGCATGCATGAATTAGATTATTAGACACATCTCTTGCTCCATCCCCACCTCTGACAGAGGAGGAGGACGGACAGAGCTCCCTCTCCCTCTCAGAGCAACTGCAGCCACATTTGGCCTGCATGGACTAGATTATTGAACATAGCTAAGGCTCCATCCCTGTGCCCAATAGGACAGGAGGGAGCAGGGTTTCCCCAGCCTCATGACAACTGCAGGTACATTTGGCCTGCATGGCATAGGTTGGACACATCACTGGCACCATCCCTGCCCCTTACAGTTCATGAGGAAGGATAGTACACCCTTACCTCTCTGGGCAACTGCAGTCACTTTCAGCCCACATGGACTAGAATTGTGGACAACCCTGTGGATATATCTCCACGCTCAATAGGGTAGGAGGGGTTGGTGCCTCCTCAACCTCTTTGGGCAACTACAGGCATTATCAGCCATGGACTAGAGTGTTGGACAATCCTGTAGTTCCATCCTCACACCTGACACAGCAGAAGGGACAGTGAGTGATCTCTTAGCCTCTCTGGGTAACTGCAGCCACTCTCATCCTGCATGGACTAGACTGTTGGACACATCACTCACACCATCCTCACCCCTGATGGCAGGAGGTGGGTCAGCGCTCCCTCACCTTCACTGAGCAACTGCAGCTGCTTTTGGCCCACATGAACTAGATTGCTCAGTGTGCATGAGGCTCCATTCCCACCCTGGTAGAGAAGAAGGGGGTCCAGTGCTTCATCAGTCTACCTGGGGAACTGCAATCAGTTTGACTTGCATGGCTTAGTTTTCTGCACATACCTGCAGCTCCATCTCTGCCTAAGGCAGGGAAGGAAGGGGTGTGAAGCTTCATTAGTCTGAGCAACTACATACACTCTTGACCTGCATGGATTATTGAACAAGGCTGTGGCTATGTCACCACCTCTGACATGGGAGTAAGGTGGGATACTCTCTATCAATTCTGGGGCAATGTGGGCACCTTTAGCCTCCATGGCTTACAGTAACAACCACATCTTTGACTCCTATTCTGCAACCAGCAAGGGAGAAGGGGCAAGAAACAGATGAAAGAGAGCTAAAAATTTCAGATTGGCCAAACACAAGCCACTATAAATTTCCAAATTAAATTGAACCAAGTACCAAAGAGGGGCTGTAACACAAAGCCAATCAAATAGCCCTAGTCCAAAGAGAGAAAAGAGACCAAGAATATAAACATCTAGCAAATAAGATGCTGAGACACCAACAGAAAAGTACAATTTGTACCAAGAAATAGGAAGATATGGCAAAATCAAAGGAACAAACTAAGCCTCCATATAACATAAAGGAATTGAGACAACTAATCATAGATGTTCAAGCAAATCTCCTTAGTAAATTCCGTGAGATGGCTAAAGAAATTAAGAACATTAAGAAGACACAGGGTGAACACAAAGAATTGGAAGGCATGTGTAGAAAACTAACAAATTTAATGGGAATGAAAGTTACAAAAAAAAATGCACTGTCGACATATAAAAACAGATTTTAAGAGGCAGAAGAAAGGATCAGTGCACTTGAAGACAGGGCCTCTGAAAGTGAACATACAAAAGAAGAGATAAAGAAAAGAATGAAAAAATTGAACATGTCATAGGGAAAGAAATGACAGCAAAAGACATGCAAACATGTATTATGGGTGTTCCAGAAGGAGAATAGAATGGAAAAGGGACAGAAGGACTATTTGAAGAAATAATGTTAGAAAATTTCTCAACCCTATTAAAGAACATAGCTATCCATATCCAAAAAGCACAACATACTCCCATCTTAATAAATCCAAATAGACCAACTCTGAGACACATACTAATCAGAATGTCAAATGCCAAAGATAAAGAGAATCCTGAGAGTAGCAAGAGAAGATATTCATCACATAGAGGGGATACCCAATAAGATACCCAATAAGTACTGTTTCTTATCAGAAACCACAGAGGAAAGAAAGTAGTGACTTTAATAAGATACCCAATAATTACTGTTTCTCATCAGAAACCACAGAGGAAAGAAAGTAGTGACTTTAATATACTGCAAGAGCAAAACTGCCAGCCAGAATCTTATATCTAGCAAGATTGTCTTTCAAAACAGTGCTAGTTTAGAATATGCATAGATAAGCATAAAATGAGACAGTGTAACAAAAGACTGGCTTTGCAGGAAATTCTATTGGGGGTGCCACAGCCTGGAGAGATAAGCTTGGGAGAGAGTCTAGAAATGAAGATTATATCACTAAAAGTAACTAAATTGTTAAAAGGGAGGTGAAAACAAGATGTGAGAAATGAATCCTGAAGATCAAAATGGGTGAAGTAAGACCTGCCTTTACAACAATAGTATTTAATTAATGGATTAAAGGCCCCAATCAAAAGAGACAGGCTGATAGAATGGGTAAGAAAATATAAGCCATCTATATGCTGTCTAAAAGAGACTCACCTTAGACCTAAGGATATAAATAGATTGAAAGTGAAAGCCTGGAAAAAGATATTCCATGCATACCATATCCCCCCCAAATAAAGCTGTAGTTATACTTATATTGGGTGAAATAGACTTTAAAAGCAAAGCAGTTATTAGAGACAAGGAATACCATTATATAGTAATAAAAGGAGCAATTCACCAGGAAGAAATAACAATCATAAATGTATATGCACCTAACCAGGGTGCCCCAAATTACATGAGGGAAACACTGGCAAAGATGAAGGAAGAAATAGACATCACTACAATAAGAGTTGGAGACTTCAATACATGACTCTCAGCATTGGATAGATCATATGAGCAGAGTATCAATATAGAAAGAGAGCTGAAATAAAATGATACATGAACCAAGCCTAACAGATATATACAGAACATTGCACCCCAAGACAGCAGGATATACATTCTTCTCTAGTAGTCATGGATCTTTCACCAGGGTATACCACATATTGGGTCACAAAGCAGAATCTCAAATTTAAAAAGATAAAAAATATACAAAACACTTTCTCTAGTTACTAGGAAAGGTAAATCAAAACTACAATGAGGGAAGCAGATGTGACTCAAGCAATTGGGCTCCTGTCTACCATATGGGAGGCCATGATTTTGGTTCCTGGGGCCTCCTGGTGAGGGTAAGCTAGCCTGCACCTGTGGAGAGCTGATGGCCCATTCACATGGAGAACAGACACAGCAACATGACACAACAAAGGGAGACAAGCAGACACAGAGGAATGGACACAGAGAGCAGACAGTGAGCACAAGCAGGAAGGGGGGCAATAAATAAATAAATAAATAAATAAATAAATAAATAAATAAATTTTATAAAAACTACAATGAGATATCATCTCAGACCTCATAGAAAGGCCATTAAATAAAAAACAGGAAGCAACAAATGCTGGATAAATAGGAACACTCCATCACTGTTGGTGGGAATATAGAATGGTGCAGACCCTGTGAAAGACACAAGAAGTGAAATATAGAACTGCCTTAAAATCCAACAAACCCTCCACTAGGAATATATTCAGGAGAATTGAAAACAGGGACATGAACAGACACTTGCACACCTATGTTCATAGCCGCATTATCCACAATTGTCAAAAGATGGAAACAACACAAGTATCCATCAACAAATGAATGAATAAATAAAATGTGGTATATACCTATGATGGAATACTATGCTGCTGTAAGAAGAAATGAATTTGGGACACATGATAACAGGGATGAGCCTTGAGGACATTATGCTAAGTGAAATAAGCCAGACACAAAAGGACACATACTGTATACTCTCACAATATGAACTAAATAACATGAATAAATACATGGCGTTAAAACCTGGAGTATAGGTTACTAGGAGACAGGATGAGAACTGAGAAGGCATACCAATGCTTAATATATAGAGAATTTTCTATTAGATTGACTGTAAAAGTGTAGAAATGGATAGAGTTGATCATGGCACATTATAGTATGTATAACTTACATGGCTGGTTTATAAATGGGAGTGTGGCTGAAAAGAGTAGTCTAGGCATGTAAATGTCAGTTGAAAGAAAGCTAGAGAATAATCTAGGGACTGAATAACATAGCGAACCTGGATATAAGGTTTGTGATTAATAATACAAATACAGGAATGTTCTTCTATGAACTAGAACAAATGTATGTCATTATTACAAGGTGGTAAAAAAGAACATAGTGATGCATGGGAAAAACAATTAATGTAACTTTTTGACTATTGTTAACAGCAATACTCTGATAGTCTTGCATCAATGTCAACAAAAGTAGTATATCATTGCTAAGAGTCAATATTAAAGGGTATGAGACTTTTTCTTTTTAACTAAGGAAAACGTTCAAAGTTTACTTGGCAATGACTGCATAAGTCTGTGATGAAAGTGAGAGCCACTGAGTGTACACTTAGGATGGAATGTACAAGGCATAAGACTGACAACACAGTGAACCATGTGGTGGAAGATGGACTGTAGTTAACACTACAACTATGAGAGCATTCTCTCATGAACTATAACAAATGTACAATACTAATGAATAGTGTTAATAATAGAAGGTGTATGGAAAAAATATACCAGGTGTCTGTTATTGACTATAGCTAGTGGTAATAGTCTGATCATGTTCTTTCATAATCTGTAACAAATGTTCCACAACAATGTAAGGTGCTGGTGGAAGGGTGATGTATGGGAATTCTGCACATTATGCATGAAAGTTTTGTAAGCTCACTATTCCTCTAATAAAAAATTTAAAAAAAATAAAAAGATATTCAGCAAGGAAAAAAATCCAGGGATATGCAAAGAAATTAGTTTAAAAGACGTCTTCAATATTTCTTGATATGCATTTGTGTTCTACCAATTTCATTTGTTTAATCCATTCACAAAATCACCTGGCCCCTAAATTTCCCTAATTGGAAAAGTGGATCTCATGGTAAATGACTGAGTCATTGAGTAAATTCTCATTTGGAGAATTGCACAGACCTTACTGTCTCAGGAAAAGGATTTCTTCATTAAAGAATGATGGTATTGCCAAGAGAAATCAAGAGACAAATAGAAACCTAAGGAAACTGTGGAAACTAG
The DNA here is from genome assembly GCA_026826555.1 of Tolypeutes matacus. NCBI lineage: Eukaryota > Metazoa > Chordata > Mammalia > Cingulata > Chlamyphoridae > Tolypeutes > Tolypeutes matacus. The sequence goes on from JAKSZT010053872.1 coordinate 2,643,752, forward strand.
AAATGTGAGAATGGGAAAATATATATGCTCATCACCCCAAACAGTGTTGCAATCTCCAGTTTCTTAAGAGTATGTGATACAATAGGGAATTTACTGAAAGAGTTGATTGGAGTTCCCAATTAATGGCTCAGATGGGCATAAACTAGAAATATGTTATGGAGAATCACAATATCAGAGTACACATTTTAAAAATAAAAATATTTAATTATTAAAATGGTTTGATAATGAATTTTGGCACACAATATATCACTTCTCTTAAAACTGCCTATCAGCAGGTGGGATTTAGTTCTGCACCAACAACTTCTACCCCAAATGGAAGAAGAGACAACCAGAAAAGACCTTGGCATACCTCTGGGGACCTATGTTGGGGAAAACAACAAATGGTCAGTCTTTTTTAACACTTGCTTTTTTATAACCTTGGCCACTTGTTTAACTAAGAATGCATAGTCACTGTGGTCAGTTCTGATTGGTATGGGAGGAAGAATACAGCAAATGGAAGAGCAACCCCTAGGAGATCCATATAAGATAAATTAAAAGATATTTAGGATAATTTTATGGTGGTCCTTAAAATACAAACCAAACTATTTCTATGTTAATTTGAATAATTGCTTAAAATAAGCTGTCAGTACAAAATATGCAATCTGATTTCAGCATATGAGCATTCTCTTTCATTACACTTTTTATTTCCTCAGTGGAAAGGGAGAAACTTGTGAATGATTAAGGAGAAAAATGGCAAAATTAGAAAATAAGGAGAGATTTTATATTTGGTGTCTAATTGGATAGACTATTCATTTCATATGTAATCTATTTGATAGAATATTTATGAAGCTTCATGTTTCCTAAAGGATAATGTGTGTTTTGAGAGAAAATAGCAGAGTAATATTGATTATCAAGATTTTTTAGTGTTCTATAAAGTGGCTTGGGGCCATTATATTGATATTCTTATGATACAGCTCCATAAAATTTCATTTCATTAAAATGGAAAAACAATTTTTGAATGTGTGTGTTGACATCCATCAAAAAAATGTGTGTCTCCGTTCACCAATCACAAGGATATGAATTCTGCCATCAACCAGAACAAGCTTTAAAATCTGGTAGATTACATGGCCTTGCATTTCTAATCAAATTTTTTATAGTGACTAAATAATAAAAATTCATTTTAACTTTGTTTGAGGAAGGCTATAGGAATAAATATCAGCCTGAAGGAATAGTTATAATTTACGTGACTTTAAGAGAATTTGCTTCTCACAAATTCTCATTTTATATTTCTAATCCAAATAAAAAGCATCAATCAACAGAAATAAAGTGAATTTGTTACAGTTTCAGATGATATGGAATGTAAAAGGTGATGTGGAAAGAGACATTCTAAGTGAGGCCTGTCCTCCTACACTGAGACCCACAAATAAACCCTGTGATTAGATGTAAGTATGTAAGTTTGGTTACTACAATGAGATAATAAGTATGGGCTCAATTAGTTCTCAGAGGTGCCTGGAGATAAAGGACATTCCCTAGCAGATGGTGGCTTATTGAAACATTCCTTCCCCTTTTGCCCAGGGCATTGTGTAAATATTCACTGTAGACTGCTTGGCCAAGTATGTGCATTATTTTATAGCAACTGGCCCACGCTTCTGGTTATATCTGTTCCTAATGGGGAGGGAGCTAGGTCACTTGCCTACATTACATGGGAGGGGTGTATATGGACCACCTCTCTGCATCAGCTGTGAAGTCGGACACACTGGTCATGGGGGATCATATCCCACTAGTGAAGATGGCCTTACTTTGTCCCTTCTGAATTAATATTGTTCCATCCAGTGCCTGGATGTAAGACATGTGTTTTCTTGATGGTCCTGGCATCTGCATGAACTCTTGGTTCTCGAGACTCCTTCCTTTTAGGTGGTAATTGATATATTGCCCAACAGTGTGTATGCCAACAAAGCACTCCATGGCATGGAGGAGGTGTAAGGATTCATCAATTCAGTCATCCCAGGGTGGTACTAGCTCCTTGGTGGGTAATCCACTGACCAAGGTGCTGGCCTCCCTCTGGCTGCATGAACATAAGTGAGATGTTAGCAAAAGCCATGTGAACCCAAAATGTGTGGTGGATGGGGACAGAGGTATGAGGTGGATCCTAGGAAGAGTAGGGAAATTATACCCAGGCTTCTGGATACCTCCTGACCCACAAAGTGTTTCATTGATTGAAATGACTCCCAAGGGGAGTTTGGGTCCCTATGCAGGGAGTGCCACTGAATGAAGGCTGTTTTCAGGTCCAAAGTCAGACTCACTCAAAACAGAAACATCTCAGCATTGCTTACAATGAAATCATTGAAATATTTTCCTGAAAGTTAAATACATTAGTGAAAAGACAGATATGGGCAAAAGACAGGGAAGTTTCATGTGGATTCTTTAGCACATCTGTTCAGATTCAGATGTCCTCTAGGGAAACTAACCACTGACACCCCACTGAAATGTATTTTTGCCTACATGGAGCAGGACAACCAACAGGGCAGGGATGGAGACAAGCACATGCCTCTCAGTCTAGAAAGCTAAGAGCATAAGAGTGATATGCCCAACCATGGATGATGGCTCAAAAAGTAAACCTCAGGAAGGCACATGTGGCTCAAGCAATAGGGTACCCACCTCCTACATGGGAGGTCCTGGGTTTAGTTCCTGGTGCCTCCTAAAAAAGATGAGCAGACACCACAAAAAGCAGATGCTGCAACCAGCATGATGCCATTGATAAGGGAAGTGCTGGGACCCTAACTACCCTGGCAGAAACCCACTGCTTTAGGAAAATAAACTCCCCTCGGTCCCTTTTCTCCCCACCTCCCTTTTCTCCATGGAATCCACATCCTTAGGAAGATAAGCACTCCCGCCTGCCTACCCCTTTCAACTGGAATTTACAACTCTAAACAGATAATGACTTTTCCTCCCTAATAGCCCTGTGCTTTAGGAACATAAGCTAACCTCGCTCTTTTGCTTTTGTAACCCTGCCTGCCCACTTGCTTAGAAATTTGCCCACTTAGAGTTTTGCTTAGAGTTCCTATATAAACTTATGAAAATCAAGACACAGGACTCAGATTTTTTTGGAGACTTGACTCTCCTCTGGGCCCGCGCATAATAAAACTTTGTTCATCAGCCCCCCACCAGAGTGTCACTTGGGTTTTTCATTCTGTCTGCCACACATTTGGTTCCCTTACTGGGAAAACTCAATCAAGCAGCCCATTGTGCCTCTGGCTTGGGGCTGACGGGCACGGCCGATGGCGATCTCCAAGCAAATGAGGTGGGTGCCACCTGTCCTCTTGACAGGACCTCCTTCTGAGGCAGTCTCCGCAGGCCACATCCTCACACCCCGGCCTGACTCAGTGGGGAGGTGGACTGAACAGTGCCAGAAGATTCCGGAAAGGTAAAGCCCTGGGTGCCAAGTCCTCAGCCAGACCCATCTCTGGATGGAGGAGGAAACTGATCACCTCCTAAAATCTCGAGTACTGAGATTCCAGAATAGGGCAATCCCTGTGGGAGAGACTGCATAATCTCTGAGCGAGTGTGTGTGTGAGTAAGGATGACAGAAGCTTTCCTCTGTTATTCCAGTCTGTCACTCCAAAGCTTTTTGCTATAGAACCCATGTGGGCCCTAACCTGTTTTCCACGGCTACATCATACGGCATAATGGCCCACCCCCAACTCTGCCCGGGTGCCTTGGCCAAGATGAGCCGAAGTTCTCATGAGAGATGCGGACAGGTGGGCACCTGAGTGGCCTCAGAAGAGGCAACCCATTCCTTTGTCTGTCTCGTGCCACTGACTCAGGGTGTGGATTTAACACTATTCATCCCTGTGGGAGGTACTGCATAACCTCTGAGTGACTGTGTGAGTGAGTGAGGACAGCAGAGGCTTGTGTCTGCAGTACCAGTCTGTAACTCCACTGCCTATGTTACGGAGCCTGTGTGGGCCCTAACCTGTTTTCTGCAGCAACATCATACGGCATAAGAGCTCACCCGAATTTTGCCCAGGCACCTTAGCCAAGACAAGCTGAAGTTCTAGCAAGAGATGTGGACAGGCGGACATCTGAGTGGCCTTGAAAAAGGCATCCCCTTCTCTTGTCTGACTTGCACCACCGATGCAGGGTATGGGCTCATAACAGTCAAAACCTACCATCTTAAACTGCATGCTCAAGAATTTCAAGAAAGGTTTTTCCAGAGATTATGGCATCCGGATGAATCCTGACACCCTCCGAACCTTATGTGAAGTAGAGTGGCCCACTTTTAATATTGACTGGCCTTTGGAAGGGACCCGGGATATAACTAGGGTCTGTGCAGTGTGGCTGGTGGTCACAGGAACTCCTGGCCACCCCAATCAGTTTCCCTACATTGACTCTTTGTTAGAGATAAGCCAAACTCTGCTCCCTTGGGTTCGGTTATGCATTGGAAAAAAGGGACAGAGCAGGGTCTTGGTTGCACAGGAAACAGGGCTCTGGAAACAGTCATTCATCAAGGGTCCTCAGAGGAGGACCCATCACCACCACCACCATCACCATATGCTCCGGCTGCTCTAACCTCTCCTCTTAGCCCAGAGTGCAGGCAGATCTCCCAGAAACACCTATACCTTCAGTCCCTCCAGGAACATCGACCCCCTCTGAGGAAAGCCCTGGAACCCCAGTAGCAAGGAGGCTGCAGTCAGCACAATTCACGTTACAGATGCTCCTCTGTGAAACACAGGGTCCGGCCCAGATCGGCAAGGATGGGATCATCTGACCCAGAAGCCTGTATTATACTACCAGCGTTTCACAATTACAGACCTCTTAAACTGGAAGCACCATACCCCATTCTACTCAGAAAAGCCCCAGGCCCTTATTGATCTCATGGAATCTATTTTCCAAACCCATCATCCTACTTGGGATGATGGCCAACAACTCGTCCTGACTTTGTTTAATATGGAGGAGAGACGACGGATTCTGATGAAAGCCTGAAAGTGGCTGCAGGAGCAGGCCCCTACTGGAGTCGTAAACCCAGAAGATTGGGCACAAGAGGCAGCACCAGAAGCCCAACTGAACTGGGACTTCAACACTGATTAGGGACGGGGTACACTCCAGCAATATCGGGAAGCACTCCTCCAAGGAGTCCAAGAAGGGGCAAAACGACCCACAAACGTGACAAAGATGACTTTAGTTACTCAAAAGCCTGATGAATCTCTGGGAGATTTCTATGAATGACTTTGTGAGGCCTTCAGAATCTACACCCCCCCCTTTTTTTTTTATTGTGGGTAAAAATCAAAATTTTCACAATACATACCAATATTTGTAAAATGATATATAAATATATATGCATA
>JAKSZT010053872.1:2659072-2684648 GCA_026826555.1 Tolypeutes matacus
TGTTTGTATGTATTGTGAGAATTTTGATTTTTACCCATAATAAAAAAAAAAAAAAAAAAAACCTACACCCCTTTTGACCCAGAAGCTCTGGAAAATCAGAAGATATTGAATGCTGCCTTTGTTGTGCAGGCAGCAATGGACATTAAAAGAAAGCTCCAAAAATGAGAAGTGTTTGTGGGGATGAACATCTGTCAACTCCTGGAAGTTGCCAACAAAGTATTCATCAATCGAGACAAAGCCCCCAAATGAGAAGCCAAGAAGTGAATAAAACATCACCAAGCCTCCCCACTGGCAGCAGCCTTGGGAAATCCTGACCTCACCAGATGAGAAGGGTCACCTCAAAAAGGGGGGACCAGCACCAGAAGGGTGTCTCTGGCCAGTGACAAATGTGCCTACTGCAGAGAAAGTAAATATTGGAAAAATGAGTGCCCCCAAAAGACTCAGGCACATAGAAGGAACATCCCTAAAAGGAAATACTGACCTGAGCCCCAAGACCATCTAATCAGGTTGGCAGGACTCAACCCTGAATAGGGGCAACTGGGCTCACTGGAACTTGGCCCCCATGAACCCATGGTCAAACTACAAGTCAGGGGCCAGTCAATGACTTTCATGGTGGACATTGGCATTGAATATTCTGTGGTCACAACCCCCATTGCCCCCTTTAGTGGAAAAACTGCTAATATCATAGGAGCAACTGGGGATCAGTCAGGCCAACGGCGTTTTTGCCAGTCAAGAACTTGCCAGCTTGGTGGCCACAAAGTGACTCATGAATTTCTGTACCTGCCTGAATGTCCAATTCCCCTACTTGGTAGGGACCTCTTAACCAAACTGGGAGCTCAGATTACCTTTAAATCTGAAGGGCCAGCAAGCTTAAGCCTCGGGACCAGCCTCACTCTCCTCATCACCTTACCCCAAAGTGAAGAATGGAGACTTCATGGGGAAGAAAGTTCAGGTCAGCATCCGGAAAAACTGCTGGAACTTTTCCCCCAGGTTTCGGTGGAAAAACACCCACCAGGAATGGCACGGAGCCATGCACCCATCATCATCAACCTGAAGCCCGGAGTGGTCCCAGTCCGGCAGAGGCAGTATCTGATCTCCCATGAAGCACAATTGGTCATGGTCAAACACACAGATCACCTGAGAAAAGAAGGAATTCTGATAGAGTGCCAGTCACCCTGCAACACCCCATTATTATCAGTAAATAAGCCAGATGGGACTGGATATCAACCAGTGCAGGATTTATGAGCACTTAATAACGCCACTATCACCTTACAACAGGTTGTTCCCAACTTGTACACTTTGTTAGGACAGCTGCTGTCTGAATCCGCCTGGTTCACTTGCCTGGGGCTGAAAGATGCCTTCTTCTGCCTGCGACTGGCCCCCCCCCCGCCCCCCGAGCCAGCCTCTGTTTGCCTTTGAATGGGAAGATCCCAAAACCCGACAGAAAACTCAGCTAACCTGGACCCAGTTCCTGCAAGGCTTCAAAAACTCCCCTACCTTTCAGGGAAGCCTGGGCGGCAGATCTGGCCACCTACCCCCGGGAGGACTGCAGTTCTGCCCTCTTGCAATACGTAGATGACCTCCTACTTGCTAGTGAGATGGAAGAGGACTGCTGGAGAGGGACCCAGACTCTCCTACAACTTCTAACACAGACTGGGTACAAAGTGTCTTGGAGAAAGGCCCAGATCTGTAAAGAGCAGTTCAAGTACCTGGGGTTCAGCATCACACAAGGGCACTGGACACTCGGACTCAAACGAAAGAAAGTGATCTGCACCATCCCTACCCCCACCACAAAAAGAAAGCTTCATGAGTTCCTTGGGGCTGCAGGGTTCTGCCACATCTGGATTCCCGGGTTTGCAGCCACGGCCAAACCCCTTTATGAAGTTCTGGCAGGTCCAGAAAAAGAGCCTCTTGCCTGGGGAAAAGCTCAACAGGGGGCCTTTTAAAACATCAAAACACAACTCCCGCCCAGCCCCTGCCTTGGGGCTCCCAGATGTAACTCGAAACTTTAACCTGTTCGTGCATGAAAAGAGCATTGGGGGTTCTCACACAAACAGTCGGCCCCTGGCAAAGACCCATCACTTACCTCTCCAAGCAGCTGGATCCTGTGGCTACAGGGTGGCCACCCTGCCTAAAAGCCCTGGCAGCAACCATAGCCCTCATCAAAGAAGCCAACAAATTAACTCTCAGACAGGCAATTCATGTTATGGTGCCACATGCAGTCACTGTCCTAATGAACTCACATGAGCATCAGTGGATATCGAATCCCCGGCTCACACACTACCAAGGTTTACTCTGTGAAAACCCCAGAGTGACAATAAAAACAGTGCGCAATCTAAACCTGCCACTGTTTTGCCAGATGAGGAAGGGGCTCCTGAGCATGACTGTGTTGAAGTGACTGAGGAAGTTTATGCCAGTCCCCCCGACCTCCAAGACAAACCACTCCCTTCCCCAGATCAGACACTATTTACTGATGGAAGCAGTCTTGTTAAAAATGGGGAAAACCTTGTTGGATATGCAGTCACCACTACTGAGTGGGTAGTGGAAGTGGCATCTCTACCGTGGGGATAGTCTGTGCAGCGAGCAGAACTCTGGGCACTGGTCAGAGCCCTGTAGCTAGCCGCCGGGCAAGTGGCAAACATTTACACTGACTCTAAGTACACATTTGCTACCGTTCATATCCACGGGGCAATTTATGAAGAACGAGGTCTCCTAACCTCAGGGGGAAAGGAAATCAAAAACAAAGAAGAAATCCTCCAACTGTTAGAAACAATCTGGAAACCAGACAAAGTCGCCATCATCCACTGCCGGGGACATCAGAAAGGAATGAACATGGTCACTCAAGGAAACAGGCTAGCCAACAAAGCAGCTCAACAAGAAGCTGAAGGAACCCATGGAATATGAGTCCCAGACTTAACAGCGCAGCTGTCCCTCTTAGGACAAGAGACTAATCAACTAAGCTACAACCAGGAAGAACAGGAATGGGCTAAGAGAGAAGGCTGAAGCCAACCTCCTGAAGGAACTTGGCTGAGCCGCTCATGCCGTCATCCAGCGATACCACCAACTCACCCACCTAGGGAAAATTGCGCTAGAAGTCTTGCTCGGGAGACACTACTACATAGCCTGGCTAGCTTCTCTCTATGCCACCATCAACAGCCAGTGCCAAGTTTGTGCCAAAAACAACCCTTTGCAGGGCCCCCGTGCTCCAGCAGGTGTCCAGCACATGGGGACAGCCTGCTTTGAAGATCTCACAGTAGACGTCACAGAAGTGAAACCAAGTCGGGGGTACAAATATCTGTTGGTGATGATATGCATCTTTTCAGGTTGGGCGAAAGGTTTCCCCACTTGCACTGAAAAGGCAAGAGAAGTGACTAAGGCTTTACATAGAGAAATCATTCCACGACATGGGCTGCCACTGTCAATTGGAAGTGACAATGGCCCGGCCTTCATGGCTGCCATAGTCCAAGAGCTAGCAAAAATGTTAGGAATCAAGTGGAAACTCCATACGGTTTACAGGCCCCAGAGTTCAGGGAAAGTTGAACATGTGAATTGACCCTCAAAGACACCTTAGCCAAATTCTGCCAAGAAACTTGTCTCCCCTGGGTAGACTTACTTCCCCTCTCCAACTTAGGTGTACCCCAGGACCCACAGGCTATTCACCCTTTGAAATTCTATTTGGGCGGCCACCCCCAATTATCCAGGCCTTCAAAGGAAATCTCAAATTTCTGGGGGAGGCTAGCCAAGATTCCATTCTCCAGCAGCTGGGGAAAACTCTAGCTGAAATACATAAAACTGTCTTGTTCCGGAATCTCATCCCTCTGAAACACCTGGTGTACCCCCACTGGCCAGGAGATCTAGTCTGGGTCAAAGACTGGAAAAAAGAACCCCTTCAGCATTCCTGGACAGGTCCACATACTGTGATCCTTGTAACTCCTACTGCTCTTAAAATTGCAGGCATCGTCCCTTGGATCCATCATTCCAGGGTCAAGAAGGCACACCCCTATAAAGAGCAGGACAGCTGGACAGCCCAACCCATACCCGGCCACCCCTTGAGAGTGTGAGTCACCCTGGATCACTGAGCACCTACCTCGTCAAACACCTGCTGAATGGACCCCTGTTCCTGGTGGATCCTGTGCTTATGCGGCTGCTCACCTTGGTATTTGGAGTTGGACTTACTGCTGTGGCCGCTGCAGACTGGACTGCTGTGAATAGAGCCCTAATTGCAATTGCTTACTGGTGTATAATAGTATGCTTCTGTGCTTTGATTTGCTTGTCTTTTCCTTCCTTGCCCCCTCCCTAGGAGCCAATACTCACCCCCAAAGTCTATGGCAGCTGCAAGTTAGTCAAAGCTGGGGCAAACAATGCATGCTGAATGCTTCAGTTCCATTCTTGGCAGGTGCAACTTCAGCCTCTGTAATATTTGATGATTGCAGGGCAATCCTAGATCACACTCCTTACACCTTGCTAGTTGTCCCATACCCCCACGCCCCCATACCTGCCCCCAGGAAAGGGTGTAGTGGTTGCAACTATGGGAGTTATGACAAATACCTCTGCCGAGACCCCCAAAAGAGCAGAGGATTCTGCTGCTCTTGGAGCTTGCTGGCAAGTGCCACTGCTCCCTGGAAGGGGGTCCCACTGACTTCTCCGTATATCCTACAGAAAATCCCCAGCCCGGCAGGGTGTGGCATAGAAACCTCTGACCCCGTAAAACTCACCTTATTAAACATAACCACTGGATCAGAAAACACCTTTTTACAGGCCCAAACAGAACTAAAACTAGGAATTGGAATATACAACCCATCGGGGCCAGACCCAGGGGACCTCATACTGGTCCAACTGATCCCAGTAACCCAACCCCCAGAGAAAACCCTGATGAAAAATATCAGTAAAGCCACCCAGATGCTAAAAGCCAAAGAACAGCCCCCCAAAATGTCCTTTTGAACCAGGTTTGAAATTTCCACCAACTCCTAAATGAATCCCGGCTCGACATAGCTGCCTTCTGCTGGCTATGCACTTCCTCAAGTCTAACCATCTTCCCCATACCTGTCCCATGGAATGTAACCCTCCTGACCCATGACAGCTCTGCAGTGGGAACCAGGCCCCTCGCATTCCGCATAACCGAACCCCCAGGAAAACTGGCTAACTGTAAAAACATAACTACCAGGTCTCCTTCAACCATCCTCCCTCTTAAAAGGGCTAACTAACACCACCCGCCCACTCAATGAGCCTGCCTAATGTACCGCAAACTCCACCATCTGGGTCTGTGGCATCAATGCCTACTGGTGCCTACCCCAGATGGCCAGGGCATCTGTTAACTGGCTTGGCCAGTATCATCATTCTCAGTGTATGGAAATGAATTGCCTGGAGAGCTCTCCTGAGCCAAACGAGCCAAGCAATACAGGCAATTCTGATACTCTTAGGAGTAGGAGTAGTCAGGAGTACAGCAGTAGCGGGGGCCTCACTCACAGTTGGTCAGGAGGGCTTAATAAACACTAGCACAGAAAACATCAAATGACCTCCAAGAAATATCGGGGGCTCTCAACAGGTTGCAAGACCAGATAGACTCGTTGGCAGAAGTGGTTTTACAAAACGGGTGAGGATTAGACTTGCTCACCGCAGGTTCAGGGAGGATCTGCCAGGCCCTGGGGGAAGAATGCTGTTTCTATGCAAACCCCTTAGGAATAGTTAGGGACAAGGTGGACCTACTAAAGGAATGAGCCAAAGACCACTTAAACTGTGTATACCAGGCATCTGCCAATGGGAACTACTTCCAGTATCTCCTTTCCTGGATTTTGCCATTTATGCCAGAAATAGCCTCAGTCTTCTTCCTCTTAACTTTCGGGCCATGCGTTCTATGGTACCTAACACAATACATCACTTCCCGCTTAAATGCCTTAAAACACCAAGTATGCCTCGTGTTAAATATCAGCCCTTGGGGACTATAGAAAAATCCCCATGTTAAAAGATGATGCCCCATAAAGAATTATAAGGGCATCAAAAGGGGAGCATGATAAGGGAAGTGCTGGGACCCTAACTCCCCTCAGCAGAAACCCACAGCTTTAGGAAAATAAACTCCTCTCGGTCCCTTTACTCCCCTCCTCTGTTTTCTCCATGGAATCCACATCCTTAGGAAAATAAGCACTCCCCGCCTACCCCTTTCAATTGGAATTTACAACTCTAAACAGATAATGACTCTTTTCCTCCCTAATAGCCCTGTGCTTTAGGGAGATAAGTTAACCTCCCTCTTTTTGCTTTTGTTACCCTGCCTGCACCTTGCTTAGGAATTTGCTCCCTTAGATTTCCACTTAGAGTTCCTATATAAACTTCTGAAAATCAAAACACGGGGCTCAGATTTTTTTGGGTCTTGAGTCTTCTCTGGGCCTGCACGTAATAAAAGTTTGTTCATCAGCGCCACCCCCCAAAGTGCTGCTTGGGTTTTTCATTCCGTCTGCCGCAACATCATGATGAACACACACTGGAAAAAGCAGACACCACAAAATGAGCAGATGCTGCAATGAGCAGATGCTACAATCAGCAGACAACACTACCAGCAGGGAGTAGAAGTGGCTCAAGTTTTTTCAACACTCACCTCCCACATGGGAGGTCCCAGGTTCAGTTCCCAGTGCCTCCTAAAGAAGATGAGCAGATAACAAGCAGACAGATGAGGGAGTCATCTCCGGGGAAATAAAAATTTCTAAATTTTTTTAAAAATGATTGCATTAAATGTATATTTAGGAGCATGACAGTGATATGCCCAACTGTGGGTGGTGGCTCAAAAAGTAAAGCCCAGGGTATAAGATGTGGCTCAAGCAATTGGGTGCCTGTCTCCCACATGGGAAGTCCTGTGTTCAGTTCCCAGGGCCTCCTAAAGAAGAGCAGACAAAACAAGCAGATGCCACAACTAGCAAGATGTCATGAGGAGCAGACACTGCAACAAGCAGGCACTGAAATGAGCAGCTGCCACAACCAGCAGACAATACAACCAGCAGACAGCAGAAGTGGCTCAAGCAGTTGGGCACTAACCTCCCTCATGGGAGATTCCAGGCTCAGTTCTCAGTGCCACCTAAAGAGACATGCAGACAACGAGCAGACAGATAAGGGAGCCATTGGTAGGGGGGGGGGGCGGATAAATTTTTTTTTAATGTAAAAAAAGATTGCATTAAATGAAAATTTTTTTTAAAAATTAAATCCCCTGAAGACTGTTCATGAGGCCATAATTGCCCTTCAAGTAAAGACTTGTGGCTACAACATCCCATTCCTGATCAGGATGTTGATGAGACAGTCCTGCTTTGGATGGCATTGAAAGCATTAATAAAATGAGGGTCTGCCCAGGGTAACACTCCCATAACCTTCCTCTTATCTTCAGGATCATTAGTGCATGAAGTGGTAAAAAAAGATCCACCTCAATTTCTTGCTTTGGCGGGGGAGGGGGGTGGAATTAACAGCACAGCATCAGTCATTTTCATTGAGATGGCCCAGAAAATAGAATCCCAGCAATGGGAAGTTGTGCCAGAAAGGCCATAAAAGGAACACAAAGAACACCAAGGAGAGACAAAGAAGGGGACAGGGTCAGCCCACCCACAAGCCAATGTGGCTTTGGTTACCAAAGCAAGTGATAGACAAAGAAGAATTGGAGGGGTTCCCTATAGAAAAGGTGCCAAAGTTATGGGGCAAAAGGTAGTCTAAGTAAGAAATTAAGGCCCTGTTACACTGCATAAAAGAGTAGGAGGAAGAGAGCTCATATGCCTAGAAAGGTTTACAACTCTGCAGAGCTGCCCAACAAGCACCAGGTGAAGCCTGGGAAAGAGGAAAAAATGGGTTGCTAAGGCCACATTGTGCATGGTCCAGGATGGTAAGAAAGAATAATTCTGATGGTGAGCATGATGATTTGGATAGGAAGGATGCTCCCCATCATGTGTACCCACATCATATTCAAAAAGAATGCTTAGGGATGGAGCCAAGGAAACTGGGTCCCTGTCAGGGATCAGAAGCCCTATGTCCCCATTAAGGTGGATGGGGAAAGGGGATTCAAACCATCATGGGTCTCTTAGATACAGGTACACAAGTGGTGAATATTTCAGGCCTCTTTAAAAAAAGCAATAAAGTGGCTGACAAAAGTCATTCTTACAGATGATATGGCTTTGTTCATGGAGGAAACTGCAAGACTTGAAGATGAGTTTGTCATAGAAAAAACAATTATAGACACATACTCTGGATATGAGAAAGCTATTCTCATATATAATGAGGCAGCCAGCACCACTAATGTAGATGTGGAGAAACATATCTGGAAAGTGTTCAGATATCTGACTGGACTCCAATCAGATCTAGGTTCCTGATTTACAGCAACAGTAACACAGCAAAAAGCATACTTCCTCCCAGCAGTAAAGAGGTGAGAGGACACTGAAACAGAAAACAAATAGCAACTACATAAAGGTCATCAGAAAGATCTTATAGGGTGGTGACCCCATCTAAAGGTATTTGTGCACTGAAGACTTCATTTTAAGAAAAAAAGGTGCTGGAATGTATGTTGAGAAATATTCGCCTTTGAGGGAGTATATCAAGGAGTTGATCAAGGAGTTCCCTGTTTAGGCTACAAATGCAAAATCCCAATCTCCATATACCCAACCACTCTTTCTATTCTCCCACTGAAATTCACTCCCCCAGGGTGGTTTGTGGCTTGAGCTGTAGTTGTATCATGGAAAAGGCCCTCTGTCTCCAAATTAGAGATGAGGCAGTTTCCTTCCTATGAAAAATTGGACATTCTGAAAATTGGACACTCTGAACATTGGCACTCTGAAGACTGAACACTCCCTACGCCTTCTATGTATTTTCATGTACTTGTTTGGTGAGGTCTCTATGTTCTTCTTGGCAAAAGTCTTTTTGTAATAAAATACCAAATTTATGGAATGACACAATGACAGATTCTGAATTCTGCAGAATTCTCTAGGCAATGAAAACACAGTTCTCCACGACTGATGTATTTTATTTAATTTAAATGGTTTCCTTTTTAATTCCTTTCTAAATTTTTATGTTAATATAAAATTGTATTTGAAGAGGAATATTTATGAACCATAAAACTTTATTTCTAATGCATATTTCTTTTTCCATGTTTGTTTTCACCCTTGCTGTTAACATATATAATACAAAGATAATAGTTAAGAATCATAATTTTGTGTTCTAAAGGTTCAAGTTAACATTCAAAGTTATATTCTCATTGATTCAAATCTGTGTTTAGAACTGCATAAAAGAAAAACTAGAATTTAGCCAACATATTAGATTGTCAGCAACAATATTTGTTGCTTACATATATGCAAGTACTAATCTGTTGAATTAATTTCACTTAATATTACTTCTAAAAGAATTCATCATTCAGTACACCCAGGTTAATTCATAATTCTACATTTTTATGATACATAACTTCAATTGTAAGTCTTCCCCAGAATTCTTGAATCTGCTGAATTGCATGCTAAAGGGTCCATACAAAGACTTTTTTTTTGCACTATGAATTTTCTGTTGTGAAATTCAGCTGAAGATTTTCCTTAATTGACTTTACAATTGTTGTTTTCCTAACATAAGAATATTATTGCTAAGGAATAAGTGGTAATTGAAGACATGCTTTCATTCATGAAACTGATAAGAATTTAATACAATGTGAATTCTCACTTTCCCTACAACTGTTGCCAGAAGAATAAATGACTTTGTGCTATTTTTCATGAATAACATATCCAGCAAAAATTATCCTCTGGTTAAGATTTGTCTATTGGGGCAGATGTGGCTCAAATATTTGGGCATCCATCTCCCATATGGAGGGACTTGGTTTCGATCCCTGGTAACTCCCAGTAAAATAAAAATATAGAAGGCAAACAGGCTGCCAGTCCCTGCATGCAGGCACGCCATCAGGCCCTGTATTAGTTAGCCAAAGGGGTGCTAATGTAAAATACCAAAAATGGGTTGGTTTTTATAAAGGATATTTATTTGGGGTAGAAGTTCACAGATACCAGGCCATAAAGCATTAAGTTTCTTCTCTCACCATAGTCCATTGCCACGTGTTAGAGCAAGACAGCTGCCAGCGTTTGCCAGGGTTCGGCTTCTGGGGTTCCTCTCTTCCCAGAGCTGCGTTGCTCTCCGGGCTTAGCTCTTATTTCTTCCACAAGGTTAGCTGCAGACGATCAGGCGAACTGCTTGCTTCTCTTCTCCTGGAGCCTTCTTTCCAACATAAAACTGCTTCTCAAAAGAGAGCTTCAACTGTCCTTTGCCTTGCCTTTTATATTCAATTCCCCACCCACCAAGGGGTGGGGCTTAACACCCTAATCCTAACCTAATCATGCCCAGATTAACAGATCAGTTTACAAGCATGATTCAATTATATTTTTGGAATTCGTAATTATATCAAACTGTCACATTCCACCCTCTGAATTCTAAAAATACATTACAATATTTAAAAAACTTAAATCAGTAACAATTCAAGTACAAAATCATATCAAAATCATTTTAAAGAAATACAGTTTGTCTTTAGGCAAAGTCCCATCTGCTATAGACCTCTGAAACTTACAAAACCATTTAACTGCTTCCAATACTCAAATGGAAAGACAAAAGATAAACATTTTCAATATTATAAGGAGAAATTGGGATGTTAAACATGAGTTATGGATCCTCTACAGTTCAGTTAACTTGCAGGGCATCTTCTATTCGACTTTAAAGTCTGAAAGCTATTCTTAAGATGATGGTTTCTTCTTTTTGGGGCCACATGGGAACCCACCTTTTCCACAGGCTTGCCCAACGGCCATTTTCTTGGTTCCACCCTCATCAAGCATCTGGGTGTCGACCAAGCTTTAGACCTCATCCTCCAAGAGTGTTGGGGTGATTGTCACACCTTACCCAATCTTTGGGTTAGAGTCTTAGCCCGCTTAGTACACTGAGGTGAAGACAACATTCTCCCTAACCTTTGGCATACAGGTTTAACCCTTTCAGAGCAACGAGTTGACCACCTGGCCTTCCCTAACCTTTGGCATACAGGCTCAACTCTCTCAGAGCAGCAACTTGACCACCTGGCCTTCCCTAACCTTTGGCATACAGGCTCAACCCTCTCCGAGCAATGGGTTGACCACCTGGCTTTCTTTAATCTATGGGGGACAGGTACACCCCTCTCAGACCAATGGGGTGTTGACCTTAACTGCCTTAATCTTTGAGGAATGTGTTCCAACTTCTCTGCACCCTGGGGTGGCAAAACTCTTCCTGAACATTGGGTGGGGACATTCACCTTCTTTAACTGCTGGGGAAAACTCACCCTTTCTGCACCATGCAGCATCAAAACTTTCTCAGAACATCGGGTAGGAACATCCACCCTCTTTAACTGCAGGGGCAAACTTACTCTCTCTGTACACATGGGTGGGGCTCCTCTTTTGGCCCAATGAGATGTCTTAATCCCAGATCTCTGCTTCCACGGTTTTCTTCTTAAAGCTGATTCTCCTTCAATTTCTCCTTTCCATGTTCTCTTTTGTCCAAGCTGACAGTGGTTTTGTTCATACAGCATTCTCAAAAACTTTGTTGGTTTAGCATGCAGGAAGCAGGGGTCCAAGCCATCAGACAGTAAGACTTTCCACAAGTCTTTCCTAGATAACTGCATCTTCAATTCTGAGTTACGAGTTCCAAGTTTAGTAAAGTCTTCAAATAGGGCATTTTCATCTGGGAATTTGATTTCTACAAACTTGGAAGTTCCAGAATCAGTTTCTGTTTTCTTTATGCCCAAAAGTTCAGTCCTTAGTGTATTTCTCTCGTCTAGTATTTTGCTATAAGCTGCAAGGAGAAGCCAAGCCACATTCTCTGAGTTTACCTTGGAAAGTTTTTTAGCTAAATGCTCTGGTTCGCCATTTTTAAATTCTGTCTTCCATATAACACCAGGAGTTAATTTTGTTAAGTTCTCTGCAACTTTAAAACAAGGATCGCCTTTCCTCCAGTTTCCAATAAAAGTTTCATCATTTACTTCTAAGGCATCATAGAAAGTCTCTTTAGCATCCATATTGCTATCAACAGTTTCTTCAAAGCAGTCTAGGGTTTTTTCATCAAGCATTTCACAATTCCCCAAAAAAATACCCCTTACCCATTTATAAAACCGTTCCAACATTTTGGTAATTACAAAAGCAGTACCTCACCTCCTGGTACCAAATTCTGTATTAGTTAGCCAAAGGGATGCTAATGTAAAATACCAAAAATGGGTTGGTTTTTATAAAGGATATTTATTTGGGGTAGAAGTTCACAGATACCAGGCCATAAAGCATTAAGTTTCTTCTCTCACCACAGTCCATTGCCACGTGTTAGAGCAAGACAGCTGCCAGCGTTTGCCAGGGTTCAGGCTTCTGGGGTTCCTCTCTTCCCGGGGCTGCGTTTCTCTCCGGGCTTAGCTCTTATTTCTTCCACAAGTTTAGCTGCATACGATCAGGTGAACGGCTTGCTTCTCTTCTCCTGGAGCCTTCTTTCCAACATCAAACTGCTTCTCAAAAGAGAGCTTCAACTGTCCTTTGCCTTTCCTTTTATATTCAATTCCCCACCCACCAAGGGATGGGGCTTAACGCCCTAATCCTAACCTAATCATGCCCAGATTAACAGATCAGTTTACAAGCATGATTCAATTATATTTTTGGAATTCATAATTATATCAAACTGTCACAGGCCCCATGAGTGGGTGAGCCCCCAGGCCCCATGCACAGGTGTGCCATCAGGCCCTGCAAGTGGGTGTGCCACCAGGCACTGAGTGGGTATGCCATCAAGCCCAGCGAGTGGGCAAAACCCTAGGACCCATGAACAGATGTGCCATCAGGCCCTGTGCATGGATGCACTGCCAGGCCCCTAGAGCATGTGTGCCACCAGACCCTGTGCATGGGTGCACTGCATGCAGCAAGATGATGACATAACAGGAGAGTGACACAAGGAAGAGCCAAGATGAGATGCACTGAAAAAACAGTAACTAAGGTGGCACAGGCGGCAGAGTGTCTCTCTCCCATATTGGAGTTTCCCAGGATTGAATCCCAGTGAAGACAGGAGGAGGATTAGAAGAAAGGGCAGGAAATGGACACAGAGAATTGCCCAGTGAATGGACACTGAAACTGTAGAAACGGGGGGAGGGAGAGTTAAAAATGGATAAAAAGAAAAAGTAAATAAATAAATCTTTAAAAGAAGACGTGTCTATCCGCTGAAACAGTGGATGAAGATTCTCCCATTTTTATTACATTTACATTTTGAGTACTCATGTCATAAATCATCAGACCATCTCTTAAAGGCTTTTCTATATAGGCAGGATATTGATTCTCTCTCCAGTATGAATTGGCTTAAATTGATGAAGCAATCACAATGAGAAAAAGTTCTACCAGATTAATTACAAAGTGTTTATTCAATATTTGACTTCTCTAGTATGTCAAAGGTTAACTCAAGGGCTGGAATCTCTTCCATGTTCAAAACATTTATATTGAGTTCTCTCATCTAATCTAAGGTCAGAACATTGAAACCTTTCCTATACATGGCATTCACAGGGTTTCTCTCCAGTGTGAGTTCTCTCATATTGTCTCAGGGCAGAATATTGAGTGAAGGATTTTCCACATAGATAGCATTCACATAGTTTGTCCCTGATGTGAGTTCCATTGTACTATGTAAGGCCAGTGCATTGAATAAATGATTTACCAATTTAGATGACATGGATAAGATTTACTTTTGTTGATTATAAGATGACTGGCCACTGAGGGCTTTTCCAAATAGATTGCTGAAGAAGGGTTTCTTTTTGTTTGTTTGTTTGTTTGTTTGTTTTTAAGATTTATTTATTTATTTATCCCACCCCCCACCCCCTTGCTGCTTGTGCTTGCTGTGTCCGCTTGCTTTGCATTTTTCTGTGTCTGTTTGTCTCCGTTTTGTTGGGTCATCTTGCTGCGCCAGCTCACCATGCCATGTGGGCCGACTTGCCTCTACCAGGAGGCCCTGGGAGTTGAACCCGGGGCCTCCCATATGGTAAACGGGAGCCCAACCAATTGAGCCACAGCCGCTTCCCCAAGAAGGGTTTCTTTGTCTTGTGAGTTAACACATGTTGAGTCACTCTGGATCTGTGAGTAAACTCTTCTGGCAATTGACTACATGTAATGCAATTCTTGTGAGTATGAGATTTCTGCTTCTGGGAAGGAGGTGAGGGACCATAAAATTTTTCTCCATAAAAATCAAGTCATATTCATATGAATTCTACACTAATCATTGAGTGACAGTCTCTAACCAAAATATTTCCCAGGGTAGTTACATACCATGTTATTGTCCTGCATGCACAGAGATACTCTTGTTTTGTCCTATCACAACTGCAGAATACTCATCAATTTTGAAGACTTTATAATGTTTCAAAGATTAAGTATATGAGTCATGTTTATGCAATTATATTTTTATTTTTAAAAAACCCAGGTTATCCTTTTGTGTTCAAGTTAATTTTTCCCTAAATTCATACAGTCACAAAATTTTTCTGGATTAGCATGTAAAACCCACTTATTTACATTTAAATGATTGAACTGAATTCCTCATTTATTCCACTCCCAGGTATCTACTTGGAATACCAGCATTCACACCCCAAAACTTAAAAATGGCATGATGGTAAATCTGTCTGTTCTGCAACTATGTTGCATAGTTAGCATTTCTTGTTTTTATAAGGCAAGTTTCCCTGCCTGAAACAACTGAAAAAGAATGAATTCCTAGATTAGCATTAAGGAAATTAAAATGTTGAAAAGCCTTACATGGTGCTATAATTGTTTCAAATATGACACATACCTGGAAAAGAATTTCAAAATAAGGGTTACTCTATACTTATAAAACAGTGACAGTTAGAACAGATTTTTAAGATTGAAATATAAGAAAAATTATTAAAAATATTGTACGTTGGGGAAGTAAAAAGAGGGAAAACCACCTAAGAGGAACACCAGGAAAAGAGCCATTAATTTGAAGTTTAAATTCAATAGTACATAAATATCAATTTACCCAAAGCAAGACACTTAAAAATAAATTAATATGTGAATAGAATAATAACCACACATGAGGAAAACTTCACCAATATATATATTTTTTAATTAATTTATTTTTTATTGTAGGTAAAAATCAAAATTTTCGCATTACATACCAATATTTGTAAAATGATATATAAATATATATGCATATATGTGCATTTGCTTACAAAAATGTTAAATATATATATATATATATATATATATATATTTTTTTTTTTTAAAGAGGTGGTTAGATTACCTAAAATATTACACGGAACCTACTGGGATTCCCATGTTCCCCACCTCCCACACTTCCCACCACACCCCACACAAACATCTCCCACAAGTGTGGCCCATCACTCTCAATGGACTTACACATCCTGGGGCCTTGCCATCAACCATAGACCACAGTTCACATCGTAGACCACACTCTCCCACACAGTTCTGAATGGTGTGTGCTGATTTAAAATGGCCTACATCCGTTGCCACAACGGCACTCAGGACAACCTCCAAATCCCGAAGAAGCCCCTGTATTTCAACTGCACATCCCCTCCCTGCCCTGAAAGTGTCCAGTGGCCACTGCCTCCATCTCACTCTTATAATTTCTTCCATTGCTAGAATCACCATATGTGTACAACAGAATACCATCAAGTCCACTCTAGTCCATAGTTCTTCCCCCAATCCTGAGGGGACTGGGATGGTGATGTCCACTCCACCTCCAAGTGAGAGAGGGCTTATATCCCATGGATATGGTGGGTGGGATGATCCTGCCTGCAGATGCAGGCCCTCCATTCCCTGGGATGGCCGTTGCCCATCGTTGTCTCCTCGCCAGGTGACTTGGATGAGTCCATTGAGCTGTAGGGTACGAGTTGCAGCTCCACCGAGATTCCACGCACACCTGGCACATAGGTAGGCCAGAGGCTCCAGTCTCTGGAAGTATACCTAAAAACTCCAGCATCACATATAGGTTTGAATAGAAGGGACTGATGAACCATGTGCAGGGAGGACTTATTTGAGTCCAATTCTGTCAGTCTCAGGATCACAGATTCCAAACTAGAGCCCACTGATAAGGTGTCAGTCTCTGGGGCTATCCCCCCTTATATAGGACCTGGGTGTCTCCAGAGCTCTCCGGAGCCCCTCTGTGTGGGGTGATATGCACTTTGATGTTCTATGAGCTCCTACTGAGGTGTGCGTAAGCGTCACCTCTGGGATGACCTCCCGACTCTCTTTGAAGTCTCTTGGCCACTTGAATTCATTTGTCTTTACCTTTTCCCCCTTTTATTCCAGGTCTTTTTCCAGTTGTGTTGCCAGTTGGCACTTGGTATTAATCCCTCATTGCCAGAGAGGCTCATCCCCTGGAGTCATGTCCCATGTTAGGGGGAAGGTAATGCATTCATATGCTGAGTTTGGCTTAGAGAGAGGCCACATTTGAGCAACAAGGAGGCTCTCAGGTGGCAACCCTTAGGCACCCCATAACAGTAAGCTAAGTTTCAGTTACAAGAGCAAAGACTCATAATCATCAATAACAAGAACTCATCAGTGGGCCATCCTCTTTTGACGGACTCTGTCCCTGCACTCAGAGGACTGTTGCTGCTTCCTTGGAGAATGTGGCAGAGCTCTCCAGGCTAGGAATTGAGATTCACTCATTTATTGTGTGATTGTCCACCCACCGTGACCATGCCCCATCTTTTGATCTTTTGAACAATTTTGTATATCTTTCATGTATATTCGGATGAACTTACTCCCATGAACCCCCCCTCCCAGAAACCCCCTACTAATAATCCCCTGCAGTACCCATTGTAACCCTTCTGTGATCTAAATCTTCCATGAACATGTAGTCCATAAAATAATCAAATACACTCAATAGGAAAAAGAAATGACAATGATAAGCTTACATGCAAGAGACAAATATAAGGAAACTCAGGAAAAAAATATAAAAAATAAAAAAAAAAACAATCAAACAAAAAACAAAATATAATTAGCGGATTGGGACATTCAAAAATATGGGGAAAAAAGCAAAAGAAATGCCTTTAAATATATATATATGTTTTTTTCTTTTTTTCCTTTTATCGCTGTTTTATCGGATGTCCGGTGTGCTGTGACACCTTCCCCCTCTCAATCCCCATTGTCTCCCAAATTTTCATTTAATTTTCAAAGAAGTTTTAGGTCAAAGCAAAGTCACACATGGAGTACCAAAGATTCCCAGATACCAAACTACCCCCCTCTTCCCCACCCCATATTAACCCCCCCCTTTTTGGGGGGGGTATTAGCATTGTTATAACTGTTATACAGATAGCAAAATATAGCAACTAAACAATGTCAATGATTTACAGTATAGTTTACAATTTAGACGATACAGTTTAATAAGTTTTGATGATATTTACCATGTCCTGTGTCCATTACTGTAAGGTAATGAAAAACCTTTCCCATGACGACTAAATACCCCATTAGATCTTAACTGTTCCTTCCTCCCCACCCCCCTGGGGCATATGACACTCCCTTGTCTTGACTCATGGAATGTCAAGATTCATAGTTACATGCCCTGGGTATTTGAACCTGCCCTTCCTAATCTACCCACCTGTCAACGCTGCACCACCAAACCCATCTGTCCTATCCTTCAATATACAACTATACGCTATCCCTTTACCATAGATTATGTCCATATGGGTGATGGCTCACAGCCTATTCTTCTCTTTCTCTCCCTTGTTAACCTATCCTTCAGACAATGGTTCTCAGAGACTGCTCACTTTCCTCAGTTCAGATCAGTGAGGTCATATACTGTTCATCCTTCAGTGCCCTGCTTGCTTCACTCAACATAAGGTCTTCAAGATTCATCCACGTTATTCCATGTGTTAGCACTTTATTCCTTCTTACAGCTGAGTAATATTCCATTGTATGTATGTGCCACATTTTGCTTATCCATTCGTCTGTTGATGAGCACTGGGGCTGATTCCAACTTTTGGCAATGGTGAACAATGCCGCTATGAACATTGGTATGCATATATCTGTTTGTGTCTTTGCTTTCAGTTCTTCTGGGTATATACCCAGCAGGGGAATTGCTGGATCATACGGAAGATCTATTTTTAGTTTTCTGAGGAACCACCAAACTGTCCTCCACAGTGGCTGGACCATACCACAGTCCCACCAGCAGTAACTTCACCAATATTGACACCTACATTTCAAAAACAATAACTCACTTAAGAAAATCTGTGTTTATTTTCAAGAACCTTCTCACTCAGTGAACAGGCTTCTCTTTTCCCTGAAGCACAGGTTCCTAGAGCTCACCTAAATTCTGGTTTTGGAAAATCCATCCCTTCTCTTCAAAGTTTCTCTCCTTGCTCCAACTGGGTATGTGCATCAAATTTGCAGACCAGATGTCCTGGTTGTGGAAAAAATTCATAAAATCTTGAATTCTGAGCAGTTCACTGTATTATCTAGCCCAGGAAAGGTAATTGTTTTAGTTTCCTAGTCTGCTTAAGCAAATACCATGAAAAGAGTTGGCTTTAACAATAAAAATTTATTAGGTTATGGTTTTGAGCCAGGAAAATGTCCAAATCAGGGTAAATCGCCCATAGCTTGTCACATTGCAAGGCACATGGCAGTGGCTCCTTGCCTCTTTATTCTCTTCTGCATTTCACTGATTTCATCTTCTTCTTATGGCTTTCTCTCTCTGTCTGAATTTTATTCTCTTATAGAATGTTTCAGTATCAGGATCCAATCCCACCCTGAATAATGTAGGACATACCTATCTAAAGTAACTACACCAAGGTCCTACTTACAAAGGATTTACACCCACAGGATTGGGCAAGACGTAAGAACATATTTTTCAGTACTTCCATTGTTACAGGTATTGCAAAAAAACTAATGAATTTTGCCTGTATCACACAGAGGTCCAAGCTCTCAGAAGGACTTTCTCCAGATCCTTCCTAGATAACTGCACCTCTAATTTTGACCTTATAAAATAGTGACAATTAAGATTCTCTGGGGGCTTGCTTAACAGAAGTTCAGAATTTTCCAGACCATCGATTTCTGGTTTCTTTATACCCAGGAGTTCATTTTTCAGCTTATCCTATTCCTCTCAAATATTACTATGAGCTTACAGGGAAATCAGGCTGCAATTTTGACACTAAGCTTGGAAATTGCATCAGGGAAATACACAAGTTCTCTGCCACTTTCAAACAGGGATCATCATTCTTCCAGTTTCCAATAATATGTGCATCACTTCCTTCTAAGACATCATCATAAACCAAATCTTCTAATGTATTATTGAGTGCCTTCATTTCTTTATTGATTCTCTGCCTAGATGTTCTGTCTAATGATGATAGTGGTGTGTTGAAGTTCCCTGCTATAATTGTAGAGGAATTTATTTCTCCTCTTAGTTTTTGGGAGGTGGGCAACATGGGAATCCCAGTGGGTTCCATGTAATATTTTAGGTAATCTAAGCACCTCTTAAAATATATGTATATATATATATATATATATATATATATATATATATATAACATTTTTGTAAGCAAATACACATATATGCATATATATTTATATATCATTTTGCAAATGTTTGTATGTATTGTGAGAATTTTGATTTTTACCCATAATAAAAAAAAAAAAAGAAAAAAAGAAGAAAAAAAAAAAAGACATCATCATAAATATGTTTAGAATCCATATTTCTAACAATGGTCTCTTCAATTTGATCTAGGCCTTTTCTATCAAGCAACCCACAATTCTCCATTCTCTACCCATTTCCAGTTCCAAAGCCTTTTCCATATTTTTTATATTTGCTATAGCAGCACCCGGTCTCCGGGTTTCAAAATTCATTTTAGTTTCTTAGGCTGCTTCAGCAAATATCATGAAATGGGTTGGCTGAATAAATGGACATTTATTAGTTTATTGTTTTGAGGCTGTGAAACTGTCCAAATCCACTCATCATCAAGGCAACACTTTCTCCTCAATACTGTGGTCCTCAGGGGCTGGCTGCTGGTGGACTTTGGTCCTTAGCTTGTCACATGGCAAGGCATATGGTGGCATCTCCTGGTCACTTCCTTCTCTATGATTTCATGGATTTCAACTTCTTACTACATAAAGCCTCCTTTCTCACTGTCTGAATTTTATTCTCTTATAAAGGACCCCAGTAACAGCATTAAGATCCTTCCTGACTGAGGTGGGACACACCTTAATCAAACTGGTCTCATCAAAATGTCCTAAGAACAATGCTTTCACATGCACAAGTATGGATAAAAGGTAAGAACATGCATTTCTGAGGTACATAATAGCTTCAAACTACTACAATGATAAAAGAAGAATAAGGCAAACATTGAAGGCCAGCCAAGGTAACAGTACCTTGAAGATAGAATATTGACAATTCTTCATCATTAAAGGCAAACTCTTGGCCTTGTCCCAAAATACAGTGAGGACCTCTGGTTGTTGATGTCCAAGTTCAAAGAGAGACTGCAGAACGCTCCATATTTTAATAAGGAGAAATTCCAGATTTACACAATAATTCATTATTTTCAAAAAGAATCCATTAATTTAAGTTCCTCCAAAACAGATTATGTGGAAAATGATATGCCTGTTTTTGTTGCTATAGTCTCAAATCACACAAATTCCCTAGGGCAGAAAAGTTATTAAGGACATATTTACTCTATTAAATCATTCAGAAAATATTCACTAAATTCACAACACAGTTCTGAGTGTTGTACATTGAGTAGAAGAAAAACATGTTCAAGAAGATGATATTCTATTGGGGTGGAAACTAGATAAAATAGTAATAAAGAAAAAGTTTTCTTATATGTAGTTGTTCATGTTATAAAATAATTTAAAATATATTGTACATAGAAAGTATAAAAATATAAAAGCATATTAAAAATATTGAGAATTGCAGGAAGACGGCGACAGATTAGGTAGATAATGCTCAGATCTCTCACAAAAACAACAGAGAAAGAGCTAAAAGCTGCCTATAGTTTCCATGTGTGTTTGGCCCTGAATCTCAAAAAGAATTGCAATATCTACTCTCCAGTTCATTGTACTCACCCAGGAAAATGAACAAGGAAAGATGATGGACAAAGACCATCCCAAGAAACAGAAAGAGTATACAAATGTAAGCAAGATGTTTGTATCCATCTGCCCCATGGGATCTAAGCCCCCTCTGAATTAGAGGCAGAGTGGGCATAACCATTCCAGAATCATCAGGATTGGGGAATGAACAATAGACTAGAGTAGACTTACAGTTATTCTACTATAGACTTATTGTGATTCTAGCAATGGAAGAACTTTTAGCATTGATGTAGAGCCAGTGGAGGGAGAGGAAAAAATAGTTGTAATATGGGGGCATTTTCAGGACATTGGTATTGTTCTGAATGAAGTTGCAATGACAGATATAGGCCATTATATACCTTGTCATAACTTGCAAAATTGTTTGAGAGAGGGGTTAAAGTATAATGTAAACTATAATCCACATTTCGTGGCAAGCTCCAATATGTGTTCATCAATTGTAACAAATGTACTACACTACTGAAGGATGCTGATAATGTGGGAAAGTGTGGCAAGAGTAGGGAGTGGGCATGTGTGAATTCCCCACATTTTTAAATGTAATATTTATGCAATCTAAGTATCTTTAAAAAGCAAAGTATATTAAATTTTTTTAAAAAAAGCTGCCCAAGAGACCTGCTTTGGGAGTTAGCAGACCAGGACAGTGCTTCACAGCTCCCAGGAAGGTGAGGGACAAAGAGATGAAGAAAATGAAGCAATAAATGTGAGTTACCAAATCCCCACAGCAGCCCAGAAGGGCTTCCATCACCCATCCCCAAATTATTAAGAAGGGGTAAAAGCCCTGGCTCACTGCAGCTGGCTGAGAGGGTAACAGACATCTTCCTCCCTGCCAGCTGCTGCAAGGGAAAAGGGAGAGGGGGTCAGGGGTCTTTTCTTCAATGAATTGAGCCAGTTGATCCAGCTTGAAATCTCATGTCTGGCCTGGCAAAAACAAAGGAAAACCAAGATACACCTCCATGGAAAGGTGCACTGATGACCACCATCTGCTGACCGGTCTGGAAATTACATGAACAGAAACTGCTTATAAAAACTCTTTTTACCCCACCCCTGGGAGAAAGTCTGTACCCCATTAGTGAGTCCATGGGATGATTTTGATAACTTACTCTTGGAAATTTTAAAGAGAGGATAAGTTGAACCAAATATCAAAGATCTATGAAGAAATAATAATAGACAAGAGAGAAATTGGCCATCAGAGTAAATTCACCAACATATCAGATGCCTAGACATCAGCAAAAAATTACAAGCCATACTAGGAAACAGGAAGAGATGGCCCAGCCAAAGGAACAAACAAAATATCCTGAAGAAATTAAGCATTTAAGACAATTAATCAATGATAATCACACAATCAATTTAAATAATTGAAAGAAAATATGTCTAAAGAGATAAAGAATATTGAGAAGACAGTGAGTGAGCATAAAGAACAATTTGAAAGTCTGCAAAGAAAAGTAGCAGACTTTATGGGAGTGAAAGACATGATGGATAAGATTTAAAATATGTTAGAAACACATAAGAGCAGATTAGAATTGATTGAAGCAAAATTAGTGATTTCAAAGACCTGAAACTGGAAAAGACGGGATAACAAAAAGAGAAGAGAATGGAAAAAGTGGAGCAGGGTCTTAGGGAATTGAGTGACAACACAAAATGCAAAAACATATATATTATTGGTGTCCTAGAAGACAAAGAGAATGGGAAAGGGGCAGAAAGAATATTTGAGGAAATAATGACTGAAAATTTCCCTACCTTTACAAAAGATATAAATATCAGTGTGCAAAAAGAACAATGCACCGAAAACAGAATAAACATGAAAAGACCTACTCCAAGACACCTACTATTCAGAATGACAAATATCAGAGATAAAGAGAATATTTTGAAAGCAGCAAGAGAAAAGCAAAGCATCACATACAAGGGAAACTCAATAAGATAAAGTGCTGACCTCTCATCAGAAACCATGGAGGAAAGAAGAAAGTGGTATGATGTATTTAAGGTATTGAAAGAGAAAAGCTGCCAGCCAAGAATTCTGTATCCAGCAAAGCTGTCCTTCAAAAATGAAGGGGAGTTCAAAGTCTTCACAGACAAACAAAATCTTATAGAATATGTTACCAAAAGACCAGAATTTCAAGAGATACTAAATGAAGTGCTACAGTCTGAAAGAAAAAACCAAGGGCAAGAGACTTGGAGAAGAGTGTAGAAATGAAGATTATTAGAAAAGATAAAAAAGATAGACAATAGTATAATATGACAACAGAAAGCCAAAGGTGAAAATGGATGAAGTAAGTAATGCCTTTACAGTTATAACATTGAATGTTAATGGTTTGAACTCCCCAATCAAAAGACACACTGATAGAATGGATTAAAAAAAAAATGAGCCATCTATATGTTCTACAAGAGACTCACCTCAGGCATAAGGACATAACCAGGTTAAAAGTGAAAAGTTGGAAAAAGATATTCCACACAAACAGGATCCAAAAAAAGAGCAGGAGTAGCAATACTAATATGGACAACATAGATTTTAAATGCAAAACTGTTATAAGGGATGAAAAAGGTCATTATATATTAGTAAAGGGGGCAATTCAACAAGAATAACTATTCTAAATATTTATGAACCTAATGTCAGTGCCCCAAGTTACATGAGGCACACACTGCCAAAGCTGAAGGAAGAAATAGAATATGAGTGAACTTACACTGGAGAGAAACCCTATGAATGCCATCTTTGTGGGAAAGGCTTCTTTCATTATTCTTCCATTAAACCACATCAGAGAACTCAGACTGATGACATGACTGTCATCAATGTGGGAAAGCCTTCAGTATATGTTTTAATCATAGATGACATGACAATTCACACTGGAAAGAAACCCTATGAATGTCATTTATGTGGAAAAACCTTCTGTTGATATTCTTATCATAAACAACATGAGAGAACCCACACTAGAGAGAAACCTCATGAATGTCATCTATTTGGGAAACCTTTCACTTGTAGTTCTGCTCTCCAGCATCTTGAGATAATTCATGCTGGACAGAAACCATAATATCATATATATGGGAAAACCTTATTTTTTCTAGCCTTATACAATGTGAGATTACTCAAATGAGAGAGAATTCCTATGAATATCAGCAATTTCAGAAAGTCATCAGTCGATACTCTGACCTTAAATGAAACAACTCATACTATAAAGGTTTTGATTATGAAAAAGACTTCAGCCATAGATTTAACATTTAAACACATAAGAGAACTCACATAATGAAGAAATGCTTTGTTTTCAATCAATTTGGAATTTCCTGTAGTCATCTCTACTAATTCAGATAATCTGAAGACATTCATACTGGAGAGGATCAATATGCATGCCATCTATTTAGCAAAGTCCTTAGTAGATGATTATGTGATATACCATATGAGAGAACTCATAATGTAAATTCAATGGAATTGGAGAGGCCTCATCTCTAACTGGTAAGCTAATTTGAGAAATCACATGTTTGGAATTTTATATCTTTACTCAATGTGAGATTGTGTTAATTCCTAATTTATCCTTTAAAGTAAATGATTGAACTCCACAACAGTGAAACACTAGGTGTGTAATCACTGTGCACTATCATTCGGTCAAAACTAAGCCTTGGTGTGCTAAAGAAAACTCAGTTTAAGAATAACCACAAAAACATGAATTAAGACGGGGAAGTCTTTATTAGTAGACTGAATTTCCTTGAGCTATTTCCAGAAAATTGATGGTGGAGAATGTATTCAATGAAAAATCATGCGAAATCATTTATTCAGAGATTGGTCAGGCTGTGTGCATCAGTAATTGTGTTTCAGTGATGGATATTGTTTAAGTGGTTTGGGCAAATCATTGGGTATCTGAGGGCTGATTTTATGATTATCAACATTGGGAATGTTATAGGTTTGGGAATAAGACAATGTGTGAATTCTGTGGTTTTGGAGTCTTTCCCACTTATATGAATATAGATCTCTGGTTGCCTTTCTGGGTCAGTGATTAAATATCTGAAGGGGAGGAAGAGATATAGTCACTTTGTTCCTTATCTGAGTGGAAACAATACTTCATGTTAGTGACTAGAATCTTATCAGTGGTTGTGAAAATCATGCATACAGTTGTTCACTGTTGCAAGCACAGGTTCAGATCATTTCCACTGCCCTTCACTAATGTCCCAGTAGGTAGTATCAGTCAATATATTCACAGCAATAATTGTTTTGTTAATAATCAAATATCTACTAGGTTCCAAAACCTGCAATGCTGTTATGATGGCTGACATTTGGAACTCATGTCCTAGACATTAATTATTTATTATTATTATTTTTTTTTTTTTTATTATGGGTAAAAATCAAAATTCTCACAATACATACAAACATTTGTAAAATGATATATAAATATATATGCATATATGTGTATTTGCTTACAAAAATGTTATTTTTTATATATATATATACATATATTTTAAGAGGTGCTTAGATTACCTAAAATATTATACGGAACCCACTCGGATTCCCATGTTGCCCACCTCCCACACCTCCCACCACA
>JAKSZT010053872.1:2694648-2762894 GCA_026826555.1 Tolypeutes matacus
TCCAAGGGGCGCCAGGCAGCCAGCTCCCCAGAAAATAAAACTTTTTCGCCCCCGCCCGCGGCTCCAAATGGCCGTTTTATTATTTATTTCCGTAACCGCGGGGCTCAGCCGCCTGTGCCAACCTCCACCGGCAGCCTCAAAACTCACGAATCTCCACCGTTCGGTCCACGCCGCCGGTCCGCGCAGATAGATGTCCCAAGCTTCTCACTCCACGCGTGCACAGCACAGACCCCCGGGCAGGACCCCGTCCCCAATCCGCCTTGCTCTGGGAGCTTGCAGTGTGCGCCCTCCTACACCAACGCCATCTTGCCCCCTCTCCCGACATTAATTATTTAAAAAATTGTGATCCAGAACATGCAAATATGAAAACTTACAGCTAATGAATACATAGTTTTAAAAGACTGCTGAATGCTGTCCTACTAAAATTGTGTCAATTAAAGTATTTCCATTCTCACCATTTCACCTTGTGTTTTATGTAATATTGAAAGATAGCATACTTTACTCTAAATGAGATGCATAAAAGGATGTCTTCTTTTATCACTTTCATTATATAGAGATAAAATGTCAGATGGATTCAGCTTGGATGATTCATCTGTGAATAAGCACTGAGAATCTGGTGTCCTCAGGATGCCAATGCAGGGAGGGCAAGGCCTTTGGTATTGCATCAGAATTACTGTTGCTGGGTGTCTCTACCACCAACTCATGCAAGTAAGTTACTTCCTGGGGGCCATGGCAAGCATGGTCCTGAATTTACTACTTCTAATTGATGATACCCTGTCATTGGGCACCATCTTTGGAATTGTTCTGATTACCCAGGACCCAGCATGAGACGGAGTTTTCTAGCCTAAGGAGGACCTGAGAGCTCCTGCTACCCCTACCCATTTCCAACCCACCTGAGAGCACACAGACATTGCTTATCATATGTGTAGTGCTGACTCAGCCAAAGATAGGTGTTTTGTGAGTTCTGTAAGGTCCTTCTCTCCACCAGGAAGGCAGTCTTGCTGCTACTGACAATGTAAGGATTTGGAAGCTCTGGGGATGGATGGTCTGTCACACTCCCAAACATGATGGCCCGAATTTGTTGGGATGGGGAACATTCAATTTTAATCACTACTGGGATGTGAAGTAGTACAGGATGTATACGTATAGAAACACCATACATTTTTAGAATTAATTATGGATTAACTGTCACCACCCTGTTCCCTGGTAGCCTATTATATATTTTTTTAATCTATGACTCTGTTGATTATAATTACTTCATATCACTGAGATCCTACAATATTTTCAATTTTGGGTCTGCCTTCTTTCACTCAATATATCTTGGGTTCATCTATGTTGCTGCATATATCAGAACTTCATTTTTTAATGCTTAAAAATATTCCATGGTGTGTATATAACATATTTTAGTATGCATTTATTGGTTGATGGGCATGGGTTGCTTCCATCTTTTGGCAAATGTAAATAATGCTGCTATTAATATCAGTGTGTAACTTTCTGAGCTACTGCTTTTAATTCTTTTTGGTATACACCTAGCATTGGGGTTGCCAAGTCATATGCTATTCTATAATTAGCTTTCTGAAGAGTCACCAAAGTATTTTCCACAGTGGCTGCACCATTTTATATTGACACAGACAAAGAATGAGTGTTCCTATTTCTGCATCTCCTTTTGAAAAATTTTCTTTCATTTTTTAAATAGCACCTATTCTAATGAGTATGGAAGGGTATCTCATTGTGATTTTGATTTTCATTTCTTTGATGGCTAGCTAATTATGTTGAGCATCTTTTCATGTGCTTTCTCACCATTTCTATATCTTATCTAGGAAGATATTTTTTCAAGTCTTTTACCCAGTTTTTAAATTGTGTTGTTTGTCTTTTTGCTTTTCAATTGAAAGATTTCACTATATATACCGGATATTAAACCATTATCAGATATGTGGTTTCCAAATATTTTTTCTCATTGTGTAGATTATAATTTATCTTTCATGATAAAGTCTTTCAAGCAACAAAAATTTTAAGTTTTGCTCCATTTACCTATTTTTTTCTCTTGTTTGTGCTTTGTGCATGACGGCTAAGAAACCATTACCTAAGAAATGTCCTGAAGATGCTTGCCTATATTTTCTTTTAGGAGTTCCAGAGTTATGCCTCTTATATTAAGGTCTCTGATCCATTTTATTTTTGTATATGGCCTGAGAAAAAGGTCTACCTATTTTTTTTACTCATGGTCTTCTAGTTTTCCTAGAATCATTTGTTGAAGAGACGATTCTTTCCAGATTGAGAGGTCTTTTCCACTTTGTCAATACTTGATTGGCCAGAAATGTGAGGGTCAAATTCTGAGACTTCTATTCTATCATTGTTCTATATTTCTGTCATTTTGACATGACCATGCTCTTTTGATGACTGTGGCTTTGAAATAAGTTTTAAGATTGGGAAGTGTGAGTTCTCCAACTTCAGTCATCTTTTTTAAGATGGCTCATGGCCCATTATCCATCCATATAAA
Source organism: Tolypeutes matacus (assembly GCA_026826555.1). Taxonomy (NCBI): domain Eukaryota; kingdom Metazoa; phylum Chordata; class Mammalia; order Cingulata; family Chlamyphoridae; genus Tolypeutes; species Tolypeutes matacus. The sequence continues at coordinate 2,697,146 of JAKSZT010053872.1, forward strand.
CTTTATGATTTACTTTTCCATTTCTTCAAAGAAACTTGTTTGAATTTTAATTGAGAATACATTTAATCTATGAATTGCTTTGGGTAGTATTGACATCAGAACGATATCCAACCCATGAACATGGAATATCTTTCCATTTATTTAGACCTATTAAAATTTCCTTTAGGAATGTTTTGAGTATTCTGTTCAGAAGTACTTTATATACCTGTTTAAATTTATTCTTTAAATTAGATTTTTTAAACTGTGAATGGATTTATTTTTTCATTTCTTCTTCCAATTGTTCATTGTTTCTGTATAGAAGCACTACTGATTTTGGGGTGTTGATCTTGTACCCTACCAATCTGCTGAATTCATTTATTTGTTCTAGGATTAATTCTTTGTTGTAAATTTTTCAGAATTTTCAGTATATAGGATCATATCTTGGCAAAAAGGGAATGTTTTACTTCTTTTTCAATTCGGGAGACTTTTTTTTTTCCTTGACTAACTGCTCTGGCAAGAACTTTCAATACAATGTTAAATTACAGTGGTTACAGTGCTCATCCTTGTCTTATTCTTGATCTTAGGTTGAAGGCTTTCTGTCATTCATCATTAAGTACGATGATAGTTTTAGGCTTCTCACATATGCCCTTTTTCATGTGGAGGAAGTTTCTTTCTATTCCTAGTGTTCAAAGTGTTTTTATCTAGAAAGGGTTCTGTATTTTGTCAAATGCCTTTTCTGCCTTGATTGAGATGATCATGTGGGTATTTTCTTTCATTCTGTTAGTGTGATAGATTATATTAATTGATTTTTACTTCTAAATTAATGAGATGGTCTCTAGTTTTCCTTTCTTGTGGAATCTTTATCTGGAATTACTATGAAGGTAATGTTGGCCACAGAGAATGAGTTAGGTAATTTTCCTCCTCTTCAGTTTTTGGAAGTGATTGAGCAGAATTAAAGTTGTCTTCTTTGAATATTTGTTAAAATTTTCCTGTGAAGCCATGTGGTCCTGAACTATTCTTTTTGGGAGCATTTTGATTATGGATTCAATCTCTTTATTAGTCATTGGTGTGTTTCTTCTTCAGTCAATGTAGGTAGTTTTATGTGCTTCTCAGAATTTGTCTTTTTCTTCTAAGTTCTATAATTTTTCACCATACATCTTGTGATAGTTTGAAGTCCTTTAATGCCTCCCAAAAAGTAAAAGATTGTTTTTGAACTAATCCCTTCCTGTGGGTTGGGGCCCTTTTGATTGGACTACATCCGTGCAGCTTGACAGAGGTTGGGATTCTGCCCTCTTGCTGGGCCTTATGTAAATGGAGACAGAGAGAAAAAGGAATGTGCCATTTTTGATCCTGCCATGTGAGAGAGGACTCAGATCACTAGCAACCAAAATTTGCACACAATTCTCCCAAGAGAAACACTACAGAACACTTCAAGAAGAGGGGAACCATATACCTGATAGCCCACAGATGAACTTGGGAAGAAAACAGAGCAGCCAAGACGAGAGGAGGTCTTGAAAAGGACAAGCCCTATGACTGCTTCTCGACAGCTGAGCTCCAGGAGATTTTAGATTCTGTAAGGGAAGGCAAGGACATCAACAGAAAATGGTGACCATCTTGCTTTGCAATGTGGGAGGACCACAGTATGATCAGTATCTAACATTGGTAAGAAAGCATCTCTGTTGATACATTGATTTGGACATTTCATGGCCCCAGAATTGTAAACTTTTATCATAATATAATTCTCATTATAAAACCCAACCATTTCTGATATCTTGCATCAACAGCCCAGTGGCAAACTAAGACACATCTGTTCATAGAATCCACTTATGGTCCTTTCATACTTCAGTAAGGATGGTAGTAATGTCCCCCATTTCTTTATTTGTATCCTCTCTTTTCTTGTCAGTCTAGCTAAATGTTTGTCAATTTTATTGATCTTCACAAAGAATCAATTTTTTGTTTCATTAATATTCTATTGTTTTCTTATTTTTTATTTATCTCTGCTCTTATCTCTGTTATTCCCTTCCTTTTGCTTGCTATTGGTTTAATTTGCTCTTCTTCTTCATGTTCTTCCAGTTTTGAGATTAGCTGTCTAATTTGAAGTCTTTCTTCAATTTTAATGTAAGCATCTAGAGTTATAATTTCTCTCTCAGCATTGCATTTGCTGTATTCCAAAAGTTTTGGTATGCAGTATTTTCATTTTCATCACCTCAAGATATTTCCTAATTATGCTTCTGATTTTCTCTTTATCCCATTGGTTGTTATAGATTACATTGTTTAGAATTTCCACATATTTGTGAATTTCCCCTTTCTCCCTCTGTTATTGATTTCTAGTTTCATTCCATTATGGTCAGAGAATATACATTGTATGATTTCAAAATTTTTTAATTTATTGAGACTTATTTTGTGACCCAATATATAATCTATCATGGAGAATGATCCATGTGCACTTGAGAAGAATATGTACTTTGTTTTGTTGGATGCAGTGGTCTATATATGTCTTATAGGTCTAGTTGGTTGCATTTATCATTCAAGTCCTGTGCTTCCTTGTTGATCTTCTTACTAGATGTTCTGTCACTCGTTGAGTGTGGTGTGTTAAAGTCTCCTATTATTAATGTAGTACTTTCAATTCTTCCCTTCAAATCTGTCAGTTTTTCTTCATGTACTTTTGGACACTGCTGTTAGGTCCATATATATTCAAAGTTGTTATAACTTCCTATTGAATTGTCCCCTTTATCAGTATGTAATGACCATCCTTGTCCTTCATATATGTTTCTGATTTAAAGACTATTTTGTCCTATATTAGTATAGCCATTCTTTTGGTTACAAATTGCATGGTACATTTTTTCCCTCCTTTCACCCTCAACTTATTTGTATTTTGAATGTAAGGTAAGACTCTTAGAGACAGCATATAGTTGTTTAATACATTTTGAATATATCTTCCATTTGAATGAAGAGTTTATATCATTTGCATTTAAAAGCTGTACTGATAATATAGAACTTTCTTCTGTAGTTTTTTTCTTTTTTATCTTTGTAAGTCTTATACCATTTGTTTTTGTCCCTCACTGTAGCATGTATGGGTTTTCATTTCCCACAACCCTTTCAGTTCTTTCCCTTCTAGTCACAGAGGCATTTCATTTATTAGTTACACAGCAAGCCTTGAGAAATAACTGTGAGCTCATGACTGATAAGTAAAATGTATGCTTAGACTTTCCTGGAAACTCTAAGAATAATCTGATCTGTGAACTGCTTGATCACCTTTGTATCAATAGATCCCTTAGTATTTACAGTAAAGATGTAACTTCAGCTCTACTGACAAACATTGTAAATGCTCATTTTACATAGTTACTGTGAAAGTGCAACTTCTGCCCTGCTGGAAAACACTGTTAATATCCAGGCCTTGGTTATCTTTCTTGAGCAATGCACATTTTAATCATGCTCTCCCCCCTCGTGTGCCCTCTCCATCCACACATAGACGTGTAATATAAAAGACCCCTTTTGTTTTGTGGCAAGTGAGGCTTGAGCTTCAGAAGTGCCATGCCTCTGCCTGCCACCAGAGAGGATTTTAGTCCATAACAAGACTCAGACTCTCCAAGAGAGAAGACCTCCCTTCTGGACCATCAAGGGTGAGGCCCCACAAAAGCCCCCTATTAAATACTCTTTGCTTACCAAGCTGGAGTTGCCTGAGTCTTTGTTCTGATGTATTCCTGTCAGTTTGGTGCAAAGCCATCATTTTTACATGGCTCCCTGCTATACTCTGAACACTCACTTCTATTTAATATTAATTTGCTTTCTTCTGTTGTACCATATTGAGTGCCTTCCCATCTCGGTATGTTTTTTATTTGTTTTCTTTGTGGTTACCATGGGGTTAAAATTTAACATATTAAATATATTACAATTACCATCAGTTTGATACCTATTTAACTTCAATAGTATGCATGTGTACTATAAACCTCAATACCCCTGTATTAGTTAGCCAAAGGGATGCTGATGCAAAATACCAGAAATCTGTTGGCTTTTATAAAGGGTATTCATTTGGGGTAGAAGCCCACAATTACCAGGCCATAAAGAATAATTACTTCCCTCACCAAAGTCTGTTGCCACATGTTGGGGCAAGATGGCTGCTCCAAACTGTTCCTCTTAAGTCTCTGTGAGCTCAGCTTTAAAAAAAATATTTTTATATAAAATTTTATTGAAGTATATCATTCATACATTCATTTGTATAGTAAAAGTTGTGAACTTACAAAGCAAACATGTGTATCAGCTGTAGGCTGGGATAAGTCTTGTCTCTCTCCTGGGCCTCATTTCTATCTGGGCTCAGCTTTTCTTTTTTTCTCCACAAGGTCAGCTGTAGACTATCAGGCTCTCTAGACTTTGTTTCTCTCCCCAGGGCTCAATTTTCTATGGACTCAGATGCTCTCCTCTCTCCTGTGTGTTTAGTTCCCTGGCTCCAGCTCAAAACTCCCACTCTCTTCTCTGTCATGTAGTATTCTCTGTGAGTCCCGACCCACCAAGGGGGCAGGGATTCAATGTCCTACTGATGTGGCCCAGTCAAAGCTCTAATCATAATTTAATCATGTCCAGAGGACCAGACTAGTTTACAAATATAATCCAATATCTATTTTTGGAATTCATTAACAGTGCCAAAATTCTACAAACCCCATTCCTTTTTCGTACTTGTTACCATTTAAATGTTTGTACGTTGTAGGTACAAAGCCTTGATTTATCATTACCTTTTATGCATTTGCATTTTAGCACTTGAAGGAATCAAGAAGTAGAGTTACATACCAAACAATACAATACAATAATGCTGGAATTTACAATTACCCAAATGGTTACCTTTCCTGCAGGCCATTGTTCTTTAGGTTGCTTTGAAACACTTTCTAGTGTACTTTCATTTCAGTCTTTAAAGCTCTCTTTAGCATTGCTTAGGGGCAGGTCTAGTGGTGATGAATTCCCTCAGCTTTTGTTTAACTGGGATTATCTTAATTTCTTCCTCATTGTTAAAAGAGTGACTTACCGTATATAAAGTTTTGGCTGGGAGTTGTTTTTCTTCAGCACTTTAAGTATTTCAGCTCCTTGCTCTCTTGCTTCCATTGAATTCTGTTGAGAAATCAATCAGCACTCAATCTAATTGGGACTTCCTTGTACGTAAAATATTTCTTTTCTCTTGCAGTTTTCAGAACTCTCTCATTGCCCTTTGCATTTAGTAGTGTAATTGATATATTATGGGGTATATTTTTTTCATGGTTATCCCATTTGTTTATCTCTGAGCTTCTTGGATTTGCATAGTCACACCTTCTTATAAGTTTGTGAAGTTCTCTTTTGTTATTTCCTCACCATTTCCTTCTGAAAATCTCATAGCCTGGCCACAATTCACCTGTCCAGGCTCACCTCCCACCAACTCATCAGAGCAGTGTTACACTAGAGGTCAGGATATTCTAAACAGCATTCTGATGAGAAACTCTCAAGTTATTAATAAAATTCAGATGAAATTTTAAGTTTGTGAAAGTGAAGAAATTGGTTTAAACACAGTAACCTGCATTGATAGTATCCAAAATAAAGAAACAGAAAATGTAAATTTTGAGTACTGAACTCCTGTTTTTCACTGAAATCCCATTAAAATCTCTAAGACTTCAGTTTGGAAAATGCTACTGAAGGAATTTGGAACAACTCTTAACAGTCCCTAGAATATGCTATAATCCTTTGTCCTTTGTTTTTTCATTCAAAATCATTCATTGTACATCAACTGTATATTCTAAAACTAGCATAGGTTGGACAGTCAGAGGGAGAACATGATCTACATGAGCCAAATTATTAAGCATATGATTTTAAAAATCAGGCTAAATGTTGTGAACTTGGCAGTATAAAGTGGGAGGAACTGAGTTGGGGAAGGTCATGAGACAGTGCACTTGCCCCCTCATGCTTCTCAGGGCTATCTCCGAGATTGGTGTCAGAGTTTTATTTTAGGTATTTTGAGGCTTAGATGTTAAGTATGTATATTTTTACAGCTATATTTTCTTCATGTATTGACTATTTTGTTATTATGAAATTCCCATTTGTCTCTAGTAATATTTCTTGTTTAAAGTCTATTTTGTCTGATACTAATACAAATACTCCAATTCTATAATGGGCACTTTTTGCATGGTATGTATTTTCCCATCATTTTATTTTCACCCTATTAGTGTCTTTGAATCTAAAGTGAGTCTCTTGTAGACAGTACATAGTTAGCCATTGCAATTTCATTCAGTCTAATGATCTCCAACTTTGGGTGGGCTCTTTAGGCAATTCACATTCAGTGGAGTTATGGGCATGCCTGTATTTATATATCCCACATTGCTGGTTATTTTCTATGTCTCCTGTCTTGTTTATTTTTCTGTTTCTCTTTACTGTTTTCATTTTTTAAGTTACTTGTGGTGTAACATTTATATTGATTTGTTTACTTTTAACTTTTCCTTTAGTTATTGTTTAGGGATTTGAATTGAAAGATTGGAGTTTACCTCATTTTATGACCTCTGATTAATGCTAACTTAATTCCAGAAATATAGAAACTTTGCTCCTGTGTACCTCCATTTCTTCCCCCTTTTCTTTAGGCTGTGGTGATATATATTTTTTACATGTTACAAATGTTTCATGTAACATTATAATTATTGATTTATACAATTTTACATCTCTTAAAGATATTAAGACAAGAAATGAGAAACAGTATACCTCTACAGGCTTTTGTATTAACTCACATATTTATCAAATCTTCATTGTTCCCTGAATTGAATAAGTTCTTTTCAGTCTGAAGTGCTTGCTTTCAGTTTTCTTGTAAGGCATGTATGGTAGATGGAATTATTTGCCCCCAGAACTGCCAAGTTCTTATTCTTAATCCATATTATTTTGGTTATGAATCTATTTGTAAATAAGACCCTTTGAAGGTGTACTGTCAGTTAAGGTGTAGACTCATTTAGAATAGGATTTTCTAAGTCCCTGTTTAGGTGTTACCCAAATGAATCAGGGTAATCCTTAATCCTTATTACTGGATTATTTATAAATAAGTAGAGTTAATATGGCAAACATCAGCAGGAGAAAGTCATAAGCAGAGACCTAGGACATCACCATGTGATGAAGTGCTGCTATCACCCCGCATGACTGACTCCAGAGAAGCCATAGCCTTGATGACATCTTGATTTTGGACTCCTACTTTCTGAAATGGTGAATCAACAATTTTTTATATTTAAGCCAACAACTTAAATATTTGGTTTTTGTCTATCTTGAATGGTCTTTATTTCACTTTCATTTTGATGGATTTAGAATTCATGCTTGACAGTGTTTTCCTTAAAATGCTTTGACCATGTCATTCCACTGATTTTTGGACACCATCCCCAATAATTTTATTGATACTTCACCTTATATAATGAGTCCTTGTTTTCTTTTTTCTTTCAAGATTTTCTCCTTCTATTTGATTTTGTTTAATTTTCTTTTTTACCTGAATTAAACTTTGAACAATGGTATCATATAGGAAGGTGGTAGACAGATTAATTTTATCCAAGTAACCAATCTTTATCTGATTTCCTTACTAAAATAATTACCATTTTGCAGAAAATATTAGGCATATTGGATAACTTTAAAAATATATCTTATGTAGGGACAGTAGTAGGGGAAACTTCTGGTGTGGCAGAATCAGTTTTGAGATTAATTTTCTAGTGAGTCCTCATATGGCTGTGGTATGTGGATGACTGTCAGTAACTTCTCTGGCAAAGGGAATACACATATGGCTTCTCTCTGGAGAGGATCCTCTCATGACCTCACAAGTTGGTTTTGTGGCTAAAGGACTTTTCACATGTGCTGCATTTCAAGGGTTTCTCCACTATGTGAATCTTCTGGTGCATATGGAGGTCTGATATGTGGAAGAAAGCTTTGTGACACTTGACACAAACAAATGGTCTCTCATTCCTGTGCCTTTTCTGGTGAGTGTCTAGCTGAGAAGAACACATAAATATCCTGGGACAGTGCTCACACCTGTATGATTTGGGGGGACTGTGGACTCTTTCTTGGTTTATCCCACACCTGGATGTTCCATCATTGTTTTGGCTGGTAGGGACAGACTTAGGGTTGATTTGTTCTTTTGGGGGAGAAACTGTCATTCCACCTCCATAGGGACATCTTGAGAAGAGGGTCCTCCTAGGGATCCTTATGGAGATATAAAAGAGTCAAGCTCTGCTCTTCTGGAGTTGTGCAGGTTTTCCCAAGAATCATTCCCCTCTCAGGCTTAGGGCTATCATCTGCCTGAATAATAACCAGGGAAGGTGCTTGATTGCCTCAACTAGTAATATTGTCATTTAAAGATTGGAATGCCCCAGAAATGTTTATAGTCCTCTGCTTGTCCTGTTTGAGGGGGAATAGATTGGGACCTTGGAAGGGTAGTCTTCATGCTCTCTCCTCTTGGGTTTTCTGCTGGCATTTGTTCCATAAGATGAATGATTTCTTTTAAGGGCATATTCTCAGAGAAGAGGGCTTCCTGTCCCTGCATGTGGACATGCACAAAATCAGGTGACTTCATGCAATCATTGGTCAGATATTCCATGAGTTTCTCCAGGTTTCTTCCACTTGAATCCCATTTCCTTCTCAAAATGGACCTGGTTTTGCAGTATCCATTCATCAGAAACTGTTCCAGGACCAATTGAGAAATAATTTATTCCTTGCTATGATTTTCTGGCTGCAACCACAAGTAAAATGCCTTATGGAGTCTTCTGAATTTCTGCTTTGCAAATGAGCCATTGTTTATTTGACATGAGGTGAACTGAGTGCCCTGCAACTTAGAGTCCCCCTCTCTCTTCTGGATTTCAGGTCCTTGGATGGGTCTTTGTATTTGGCTTTCATATTGTGACATGTAGGCCTCTTTGTATTCATCCTAGCAGGATTTTTTGGACTTCCTGGATATATATATATATTTTATCATTAAATCTAGGTAATTTTTTATCTTTATTTCTCCAAATATTTTTCTTCCTTTTTCTCTCTTCTCCTTCTGGGAGTTCTATTCCACACAAGTTGATATAATTAGTGTTGTCTCAGAGGTGACTGAGTTTCTATTAATGTTCCCTCAGTAATTTTTAGTTGGGTTCTGAAGAGTGGATTATACTTATAAGTTCAAGATTCATTCTTTTGCCATCTTGAATCATCTGTTATGTTCCTCTATAGAATTTTTCATGAATTATTGTTTCACAAACACTAAAACTTCCATTTTAAAAATAATTTTTATCTCCCTCTTGAGAATTTCCATTTGTTGCTTCATTGTAGCCATATTTCTTTTCATTCATTAAATATGATCTCCTTTATTTCTTAGAACATATTTATAATAGCTCTTTGACGTCTTTGTTTATGAGACTTCTGGAGATAGTTATAGACCATTCCTACTCACTGCATAGCCCCCTGTGCATGAATCACTTTATTTTCTGAAAACTGATCATTCTGGATGACAATATATTTTAATATCTCTGGATTCTTATTTTTACTTGTTATGGTGATTATTGTTGCTGTTGCTGTTGATTTGTCATTCATATTTTTATTTTATTCTTGTTTGGACTAAACCTATGAATTCTCTCTCCTCTTTAATATGCAACAATATACGTCTCTACTTGGTATATGTGTATGCATAAACACACATATGTAATAATTTTAAATAGCGTATATTATATAATTCTTGCTGGCTTCCTATGGGTTGTACCTGTTTCTGTGTAGGTTAACTGTCAGTTAATATGTGGCCAGAGGTTGTGTTCAACAACATTGACCCTCTAAGGCTTCATTCTGCTCATAGGTCTACATGGATAAAGGATTATTGAAAGTTCCCTGCCATTTTCATGTCTGCTCTTATTTTTCCTTTCTGCTGGGCCCTTTCAGAGCTCCTATGTGCATGTGAACAGCCTCAGGATCAGCGAGGAGCTTATAGATGATGGGGACCCTATCTGCCGCCTCCTGCTCCTGCATGGAGCCTCATCTGGGCATGTGCTTCCCTTACAACACATCCCTAGGCCTTCCCCAACTTCCTGTTTCTGAGATTGTCACTTTAACTGATTATGCTGCTAGAATGGGTGTGCCCACTGCTTTATATATAATGAGCCCTTTTGGACTGTGGGAGAAGATCTCCTGGTCTTGTTGCCTATCCTGCTTGGCAGAAACTCTACAATGACCAAGCCGGTGTGGGGAAGGAAATGGGAGCAAATTCAGATCAGAAGCCACAGACTCCCAGTCTTCTTAGAAGCATAATTGGTACCAAGATTATTGTATGTCTTCAATTTCTTCTCAGAGCTCAAATGGATCTTTTGGTCAAATTTTACAGCTCAGGGTCATATGTTGCAGAGAAAAATGTATAGATCCTTTTATATGACCATAGCATGAAGTTATGGAGGTCAGCTTTTTAGTTAAAAATTTGTAGGTCCTTCAGGGGAGGGAAGATGATTTGGTTCAACAAATAAGAGGTGAAAGTCTTAATAGTAGCACAAGGTAAGAAGTTGAGTGGTTAGAGAAAAGTAAACTGATAGCCCATCCTCACTTGTCAGCCACTTTTGGCTACTTGTTTCATGGAGCTTAAAATAGATTCTCAAGTCAGCAGAAGGCATGGTTTGGACAAGAATGAATATCATTGGAGCCCTTCCTGAAAGGAGAAGAAACAGAAATCACAGAGAGAGAAAGTTGAGGGTAAGATATTAGATAGGACCTTTATTTAAATGGAGTAACTCCTACTTCCTGCTCCAAAACTCTGATGTGAGACTGGATGATGACATTTCAGAGATAAAGAGATGAAGAAATAAATGGGCTGGGATTCAGACAGAAGAGGTAAGAGTGACTTTATCATAAGGATAAGTTGTGACCAAATAGATTGGATTGAGTCTAGGAAAATGAACTTTGTATTTTGTATTTTAAGTCTGTATCAAAGAAGAAAACAAAAGAAAAAAGGCTGTATCTCAGGGCAATGCTGACAACTCTTTGAGGGCACATTTTGTGAAATATGTGGTATATAAATATGTGACACTCACCTGTGCCCTGGTGCATAAGCCTGGTACTTAAACAAATATCCACACATTTTCTTGCCAGAGGTGGAGATTACTGTGCTTACTGCTAGTTTGTGGTATAGGTGGTCTGTTTTTTAATTAGACTCATGTTCATAACAGGGAAGGTGGAAAGAAACAAACTTTAGTTCTTCACCTCTAATATTTGGTGCATTCCCACTTTTCTGAGAAAATGCAAGAGTATTGCTGTGACAGTTAACAAATGTCCTTAGAGATGTAAAGCTAGCAACCCAAACTACTTACCTAATGGCTACCAGGTACCAGTGAACGCACAAGCTGGAATAAACTACCTGTTTCTTATTCTGACATTTTTCCTCATTAAATAAATATGGTAAAGATTTAGGGTACTTGGAGTTACAAAATAATTAAATGTTTGGAAAAATTGGAGAAATATTACAAACAATAAAATACAAAATATGTTAAAAGGAGTAATAAAAATATTAAAATGCAAGGAGACTTTTTCTTTTTATGCATGATCTCTACGAAAGCCTATAACCTTGTTCAAATAAATTGTGTACTGAAATACAAAAGTAACTAAGAATGAATATATTTACAAAATTGTAATATTTCAGTCTACAAGCCCTTTAGGAAGCTATTTTAGAAACTGAAGGAAAGATGAGAACAATCACAAATCCCAGGTTGGATAAAGAAGAAAGTTGACACACCCTGTCCTGCCAAACTGGGAAAAATGATAATTTCTGCTTAACCGTATTCATCCATTTTCTTAATCCACAGTCATGTGCTCAGCAGCCATCTTGAGCCTCCAGGACTCCTATAAGCACCTTGTCCTGGACCCTGACCTTCACTGACACCTCCTGCACCTTTTCTGTCTGCAGGCTGGTTTCACAAATAGACTTGGAGTACAGAGCTATGGCCCTAGGTTTTGTGGTAAGTTTAGGGCTGATGCTGCCCTACCACCCCACACCCAGCAAGCTCATGCCAGCCCTATCCCAAACCCCAAAAAGCACCATCACAGATAGGGCCCAGTGCCACAGTAGATTCTGACCTAGGTTGATGTAGAGATCCTACAGTTCTTCCCAAGGGAGATGGGAACATGTTCAGCACTAGTTCCAAGATGTTAGGAAAGCATAGGTTGAGGCACATCCAGGTCTGGCAATCTTTCTCCCAATGGGACTGCACTTGGGTGGAGGAGTACTTCTTTGCTCTCCCCTGCAAGGGAGCCCAACCTCCACAAACCTCCCCTACCCTAGAGTGAATCCCTGCCCTGATTCCAGTTGGTCTCCACCCACTCAACTCTAAGTTCCATGAGAGCAAACCACTCAGCATTCCTTTCATCCCTGAGAATGGATCCTATCACAGGGCAGATCTGCAGCCAGCCTGGGCCCTCTGATCTGGAGGGAAGGAATCTCAGGGATGTGACCAGATGTGGTGGAGGCCACAGGCCTTGAACCTGGGCTCTCTGATCCAGTGGGTGACTAGTGGACAAGGAAGAGAGCACAGAATGGAGAAGGGCTGGGGAGCTAGGAGCTCATGCTTGGGCTGGGCGCAGAGAGGAAGACATTGGCCTGGGGCCAGGAATCAGTTTGTTTGATTCCCCAGGATGTGCTACCACCACCAATGGTATTTTCCCTTCCAAATCCTGCTGGCCCATGCAGGAGGTCTGAAGGGTCCCTGCTATGTGTCTGTCTGGGTGCTTGTCTGCCTGTTTCCTGGACTGCTTCTTGTTTCTCCTTCATCTACATTGGGACGACCTGGAGTTGCTTAAAATGTCACACATGGTTGTTAGAGATTAGTGGCCATGAACATGCTTCAGTGGGTCTGTTCCCTGGGGACTAGAGGACATGGGGAGTGTGTAGAATGGGGCCCAGCTATAAAGGGAAGAGATGTTCCCTCATCTCATTCTTGTGCCAGGGAAGGCAACAAAGGACAAGTGTGGCTCTCCTTGGACATTTTTTACATTCAGGTGCCAAGGCAAATTAGGGTGCCAATGGCCAAGAAGAGGTCTAACAGGTGAGGGTTCTTTGATTCTGCAGTCATGGTCTATGCCACCCTCACCAGGCCTGGGGTTGTACCAGTTTGAGAAATCCAATGAGTGGTTGGATGGAGCCACCTACCTTTGCCCCAATGGGCATGGGGCATGGTAGAGGCAATGGTGCCAGTACAGAGTTGTCACAGAGGGACAAGAGGCATTGGCTGGAGGGAGCCATGTTCTGGGTTGGGGTTGCCAAAAGAAGAGGGGGTAGAGAGAGAGAGAAAGAAAAAGAGAGTGCATGTGCACAAGAGACAGATGCAGGGAAGCGGCTGTGGCTCAATCAGTAGGGCTCCCGTTTACCATATGGGAGGCCCCGGGTTCGGTTCCCGGGGCCTCCTGGTGAAGTCAAGCCTGCCCATGTGGCGTGGTTAGCTGACCCAGCGAGCACAAGTAGCAAGGGGGGGATAAATGAATAAATAAATAAAATCTTTAAAAAAAAAAAAAAAAAAAGAGACAGATGCAGCTGGCAAAAACCTATAACAACTAGTATTCCCAAGCAGTCTCCCCTCCAGGTACTAACCAGAGCCCACCCAGCTTAGCTTTAGAGATCAGACAAAATTGGTGGTATTAAGGATGATAGAGCTGTAGATGCTTGTTGCTGTGGTTGGAGCCTCAAGAGCCTGTGCTGTGAATTGCTGCTGAACCTTGTCCAGCTTCGGGATCTACAGGTCCTTTGAGCCTGGCTTTGGACCACTGGACCCTGCTCACTACTACCAGCCACCAGGGTGCCCTGGCCACCATGGTACACCTCACTCTTGGCTCATACCCACATTTCAAGGGCCAGGGTGGGGGCCAGAAAGCAGACCAGGCATTAAGGTGGCTTTGACAGTGTCTAGCTACACATATGGCAGACTAGAGACCAAGGGCTCCCTGGGGTACCAGGTGGTTTCCAAAGAGGTCTGCCTCCCCTTGGTTTCCAACATACCACCAGGTCAGTCACCCTCAGGGTGATGTGCCCTCAGGCCCTCTGCACTGTCTTATCCTGCCCAGCCTGGCCCATTCCCTAGACAGCCCCCACCCCCACCCAACAATCATGTGCACCCCCATTCCCAGCCCACCTGTGTCCCAAGTCTGTCACTGCTAGCCTGCACAGCCAAGCAGGCCTTCCTTGCATGTCCTAGGGCAGCCTGCCCAGTCAGAGCCCTCCATACTCAACAGATTTGACTGAATACACCAGGCTATGGTGAGGAGGATGTCTAAAGCCTTGTTTTCTGCCCAACACTCAGGAATGTTTCTCCTCTAGGAGCCCAGACCAGGCAGTCCCCATGACTATCTTCCCATAGGGTGCACACATCCTCCTGCTTACGTGGCCACAGCACTCTTGCTACTGGCCTTCCTAAAATGATTACACCTGTTCTGGGCCAGGCACCATTCTCAGCCCTCAGAACCCAACTGTAACTGCCCAAAGCAGAAAGCTGACATTTACCCAGAAGGCTGGGGCTGGGGGAGCCACTGGCACCAAGGTCCTGACTGCCCCACCCATGAACCTTCAAGCAGCACACGCTGTGCATTGGGGCATCTGCTCAACTCAACAGTAGGAGCCAAATCATGGCTCTGATCTGGTCTGCTAACATGGGAAACCTCAGCCAGGGGCTGAGGCTGAGACTGTCATATCATGCACTTGGAGGCATGCCACCTGAAGTCATCATCAACTTGGAGGAGATGACCTTGGAGCTGGGAACTGGGATAGGCTGGACAGGCAGATCTCCAGGTGTCTGGAAAGAGAGGTAGAGCTCCAGAAAATCCCTGTGATTCCCTGGGTATCAGCAGCTTCCACATCCCAGTGCAGTGGGCAAAGCCTCCACTTCCATCTCCTGTGACTTTGCTGTCTGAGAGCAACCTTCCTTGGAAGGGCCCTTGAGACTTAGAGCTATGGGCCTGTGGGTATGGTTGGGTTAGGTGCTGTGCTGATCCCCACCCCACCCAACCCCCTGAAAGCCCTCACCTACTCCTTTCCCAGCTCCCACCGTGTATCACCCCACTAGACCTCCATACCATAGTTGATGCTGCATTGGGTGGTCGCAGAGATCCTGATGATCTTTCCAAGGGTGACTGGAACACATTCTGTGCTGTTTCCAAGACCTTGGGAAAGATTCAGACACTTCCTGCCTCTTGGGGGTTCCTTTTCCCAAAGGGCTTTCTCTTGGGGGACACTTCAGAATTCTCCCCAGCAAGGGCACACTCCCTCTGCAAATATCCATGATGGTTAGATTGACTCCCTGCTGTTTCTCAGCAGTCTCCACCCATTTGACTCTAAACTCCATTAGAGCAGGCCACTCAGACCTCTTTCCCCTCATTTCAAAGAAGGGATCCCAGGAAAAGGTTGACCTATAACCAGCACAGGCCCTCTGACCCCAGGGAAGGAGGCCCAAGGGTACAGCCTCCTGTTGGGAATTAGCCAAGGTTGGAAGACATGCTGCTGCTGCTGCTGCTGCTGGCAGTCTCTCTTGGCATCTTTGTGCCCAAATCCTGCTGTGCTATGCAGGGTGGGCCCCTGAGATATGTCTGTCTCCCTATCTGTCTGCCTATCTGCCTGCCTGTCTGTTTCCCAGGCAATTTGTTGCTTGTCTTGGTCTGCAGAGGGGCCACAGAGTTGCTAAAAGTGCCACATGGTTTCTTGAAAGTACTGGCCAAGAATACACCCAAGGGGGCCTGATGTGTGGGTGGATGGGTGGGACCTGTCCACTGGGGGCTGGAGGACACAGGACATCTGTAGGATGGAGCCCAGGGGCAAAGGGAATGTATGTTCCCTTGGCTCATTCATGTTATGCTAGGGAAGGCAGCAAAGATCTAGGGTGGCAAGAACAGGTGGGCAGCCACTGGTGTGCACTGTTTGCAAGCAGGTGCAAAGGGCTAGGGGCCCCATGGTGGAGAAAAGTTCTAGCAAGTGAGGAGCTTTTGCCTCCACGGTTGGGGTCACCATCACCCACACTGGGCCTGGATTGGTGCTGTCTGCCAGTCCCAGGGGGCACAGTGGAGGCCACCATGCAGGTTCACTGCAGGGGCAGAGGTGCTGGAGGCCTTCACTGGGCATCAGCAGCCATGCTCTGGTTGTGGAAGCCAAAAGAAGAGAAAGACAGACACATAGATGTCAAAAGCCTACATCACCTGGTAATACCAGGCAGTCTCCCGTGCAAGTACTAACCATGCCTGAACCTGTTTACCTTCTGACATCAGAGGACATCGGTGTCTTCAGGCTAATATAATCTCATATGTTGCAGCTGCTGCAGCCTGAAGCCTCAAGCATCATGCTGCACAGCAAAGACAGTGGAGCATTGTCCAGCTGCAGAAGCTGAGGTCCCCCAGTGCCCAGTGCCAGACTGTGGGAGCTTCTGCCTGGCTCATGTCCACACTCTGAGGGCTAGGATGGTGACCAGAAGGTGAGCTGGCCTTTCAGTGCCAGACCATCTATCTGACTGGTCAGAGGCCAAGGGTAAAGGGACACTGCAGGTTCCAATTAGGGACACCTCAGCTTGGCTTCTGACACACTACCAAGTAAGGCATCCTCAGGGAGGTTTCCCCCTCAGGACCTTGGCAATGCCCCATTCTGCCCAGCCTGGCTCAGTCCCTGGAAGACCTGCAACCCCCCTCAAACCACCATGCACATGCCCATTCCTAGCCCATGCCTGACCCTGTGGTGTACAATTTGTCAGGAACGTGAAGTGACAAAACCTCAACCACTAGGTGCAATGGAACTCGTTAGACCTATGGAAGTACAGGTCTCAGTGACTCTTACCTACACAGATGGGAGTCTGTTGCAGCAAGAAAGTGCTATTGGATGTACCAGCAATTGATTTTTGGACATGCAAACTATCCAAGGTGGCCTCTGACTACCCCTTCCATGTCTTGATCAGCAGCTTTCACATTGTTATTGGGTCTTAGTGGAGACTGTGTATTTAACCACCAATTGCTCCTCTGTGACTCTAAGACCAAAACCAACCATAGTCATGTAGGTACTCACTAATCCTACTAATGAAGTAGGACAAGTACAAAAAATCTTCATCATTAAATGGAAGTGGTACATCCAAGAGCATGCCTCATCAGGACCTTAGGGAGTTAGCTGACTCTATGAACAAAATTCTACTTTGCTGGATGGGGTGAAACAGCACACAGGGGATAGTCCTGACCCTCCCTTGGCTAAATGGGGCAGTCCAGCTGAGAGTATGTCTTGGTTCACAGATCAACCTGCAAAACTCATGGCTGATGGAATCCATTGGGCTACTATGGTGATCTGTCCCAAGAATGGACACTTATTGACTGAGACTGGATGAGGGTGTTCTGTCCAATGGGTTGAACTATTGTGGTGGAGTTGGCTGTGCAGGCTACTTCAACAAAAATTTCTGCTATATACTTATAGATCCATGGGCTCCTGCAAATTGACTATCCATATTATGTTCAATGTCTGGCATATCAATGATTGGATTATAAGAAACTCCTCCTTGAGGTCACTGGGGCTATGGCAACAGATTTTGAGCTGGGATGGTCAATTTGTCACCACTGTTGACACCCATTGCAAAAGGCCACTTGAATCTGACCAACAAGTTGCAATGATTACCCACTGGATCCACCACTGAGTAGGACACAGAAGTCCCACTCATATTCAAGAATGGGCAAATCATGAGGACTCAATCTAAGAAGAGGCAGAGGTCAAAGATACAGCAGTCATGTGACTCATGACACTGAGCTCAGGCTGTACAGCACTGTGGTGGGCCATATCAGCTGGGTCTTAGGCTCTGCATGAGAGTGGCAACTCAACTATGTTAGAATGCTTATCATCAGTCAAGGTTTCCAAAAGTGTCTCACCACTTTAGGCACATACACTAGATATGGAACAGCAATGCACAAGCTTCATATCTATGCTGAGACTGCTGTTGCAGCCTTGGAGAAACACCTGGGCTATGTAATCTGATATACAGCAAGAATCCAATCAGATCAATGTACCTCATGAACAGCATACTTGGCCAAGCAATGGACATGCTCTCATTGCATGATATTGGCATTTCATGCTCCCTTTGATCTCCAAACAAATGGGCTGATAGAATATTGGAATGGATGACCCAAGTAATAACTACACAAAAGACACCAGGAAGAACACCTTATTTGGCTGGAAACCCTGTATAATTAAAGCTATTTGCACATTTAACATTGCATTCCAGTGGAAGAGAAACATGACAATATTGGGGAACATATATTGGGAAATACTGAGCTCTGAGAAGTGGAGGTCCAGGCAGTTTAGGCTATGTCTTTGGAAAAGAATCCAAATCTCAGTGTACTCAGCCGAGAACAAAACCCATAGGGGTGATTTGTGATATGGGCAGCAGTGTTGTTACTGCAGGGATGACACAATTCCAACCTGGAGTTGATGCAAGTGACTCCCTCCTGTGGGACCCCATGGGAACATGGGTAGATGCAACAAAATGCCGTGGCACTGGGATCCACTTGTTGTCCTGGTACTCCTGACCTACCAGTACAGGTGGGCAACACCATTGGTTCTAAAAAATTTGTTCAGGATATGACTTCCTGAACAAATTTGGGTTAAATAAAAGAGGTAATATGTCCCTACAGAAATCATGGTTTCAAGACTCTGACAGACTTGCCTCAAGTTATTGGGCAAGAACAGTTTGACCTCCAGGAGGTAAAGGGAGGTGTATTAAATGATATTGTCTATTTCTCTCCCCAGGCTATCTCACAGTGAGGGACAACCCCCTCATTCAATGGGCCCAATGATACAGGATTTTGCTGGAGCCACCACCCTAAGCAAATCTGTCAGCTCTATCAGCATTTAGCCATCATTCCAGCCAAATATGGTGGACCACACTGGCCTACTGGATATATCACGGACTGTCTCAAAGAAACCACTCTATAGGTAAGAAGGATAGAGTCTACTGGCCAGAGGAAACCTCTTTTGAAGCTCAGTCTACCCATACAGTGTCCCAACATTGGGGAAGAAATACTCCCTTTCTATTGAAAGCCTAAATGTCACCAGGCCATCCTGAGAGAAGTTCATAATGACTACTGTAACAAAATGGTGTGATTTGATTCTGAAGATTGTTTCTTTTGAGCTCACCTGAATTTAATGTTACTATAGGCAACAACACTATTTTAAGAAATGACAAAGTAAGCCCAGTATACAATAACTCATGCCTACAGGGGGCACACTAGAGAATCTAATATGCTGAGGAAGTCAAGGACACACTTAGAAGCCATCTCCCAGCCCTTGCCTAGTGTCACTTCTATTGTTTGCACATGCCTCAGTATGTTTCCATTCCATGGCCTGGTACATATGTTAGGTCTAATGGAAAAGCCTGACCATCCCTTAAAACCAGAAACTGCATGCATGTAGCCCCAGCTCCTTATCAGGCCAAGCACTCTCATTGTCAGATCCCCACATGTTGTGGTGTGTAATTACAGAACACTCAAAGAGCACAAGTCTCTTCTCCAATGAGAAGTGGAGAATGTGGACCCGCCAACTTCCAACACTGGCCCGAGCAGTTGACCTCCCTGGGAGACCGACCATGATGGAATCTTTTTCCCTGCTCTTTTGGACACTTTGTTCTGTGCAAGGAATAATGTGTTCATTTACTAAAATGTTTGTTTTGCCTGAGCCTTTTCCCATGATGCACCATAGAGCAAATTGCTCCACAGATTTTGGTCCTGCAAGCAGAGTGTGTGGGGAAGTATAAAGTGGAGTGAGTTGATTTTTTGGTCATTCTTTTTATCACTCTTGTGTTCCTTTTGTACAGGAGCATCTTGGACAAAACAGGACTGATGTCTTTGTGGGCTAAACTGAAGGTCCACCCCTGCCCTACCAGGCTGGGCAGACATAATGGCCCACAGATGGGGTACCTAGAGCATACTGTTTCCATTATATGGAGAAAGGGTGGCAATAAATGGGACTTTGAGAACATCCTCATGAATTCCAGGGAGTTGGCTAGATGGTTACAGACTGAGATCAATGAGTTTGGGGCTTCCACTACTCAGCATACACTCCTCGAGTGCATGGACTCTTATATCTGTTTTCATTCTGGAACCAGGCACAGCTTCAGTCAGACCACACAGGCAGATCTTGTGGTTAGTGTGAGGCTGGTTATTATTCAGCATCCTGTTAGAACTAAAGATGGCGACCCAGAGGAGAAAATGAAATTATGAGATTTTACAGAGGAGATATGGGATATTAAAAATAGGTATGGACAAAAGCCGAGAAAGGATCTTCCCTCATAGCTGTCCTGACTTTACAATGAGGATATCACTACCACCCTGATCAATCATACTGAATGGAGGAACCTTGGCCACCTCACATCCAAGTCAGTCCACCAACAAACTCTTAGTGTGTTAGAGTTAAGGGGGAAGATGGGGAATGGGGAGGGAGGAAATGATGGTTTGGCTGCAACCTCTATTTAACTGAACACTTAAGGGATTCAGAGGATCATATACCACTCTGGTGACTTTCCCCGGAATTGGAAATAAGCCCTGGAATAGTGAGGAGGAAGCTGAGGTTATGCTCAGACAACTGGGTTTTGGTGTGTGGATATTCCACTCCAAAGAGAGTAATTTAGTCCCTCACTAGGTTCCAAGTTTATTGTATGACATTGATAGTTTCATTAGTGTCCTCCTGGGTGGAATGACAAGCTGTTTCTGCTCTTCACCCCAGGGATTTCCCTGGGAGTTGCTATTGAATAGATTTATCATACCCTCTCTGCCTCACACTGAAAGGGTGTCCATTGAGGTAATTGACAAAGGAACTAGGAGTGGACAGTAGGTGCTTGACCAGCAAGCCCTGAGATCCACGGAATGCTTCAGCAGTGACCACTTCCTCAGGGCCACCTCTTGCCAAGCTGTGTTTTTGTGGTTACTGGAGTAGGGTTCCCAAAAGACAACATAGATAATATCTCCAGTGGAGAACTTTGGGGAAAATATGAACTTGAAGAAGGGCCACAGGTTCAATAGAGACAATCTTCCTCTTCCATATTCTACTCCCTCAAACACCAGATATCGACAGCAGCAGATGAAGAGGAACTTGGAGATCTCTGACTCAGACTGAGGACTCTGGCCCCTGAGAGGGGTCTCCTTACCAAGACATGACTGAATTGAAAATAACTGAGTATTGGGGCCAAGTATCCCAGCCATCCTACAGTACCATAGACCATATGCCCCAGTGCATATCCAACTTGGGGTCATTGGACAAAGCTTTAGTGCATTTTTGGATACAGGCACCCAGATCACTATAATGCACTAAATGCAGAGGGGAGGTGTTGCACGATTTTGCCTATTCCACAAGGGTATGAGGATGGGAGGTTACTGCTACCCTGTGGGTTGGTTCATTTGGCCCTTGGCCACCTCTATGGTCATGCTTCATGCCAGGGAATACATTGCAGCAGTTGATATGCTGCATCACTGTACATCCCAATGGTGACTACAAGCATAAGCTCCCCATCCCAACAAATTCTGGCTGTCATGGTTAGGAGACAGGTGGTCTGATCACACCCAGTGCTCCCACCTCATTGCATTGCCCAACAGTGGCAATACTGCCTTCCTGGTGGAGAAAAGGAACTCATAAAAGGCCTTTCTGCAGCTATCCTCTGCTCCAACATCTCTGACTATAACAGCCTGGTGTGGCCAGTGGAAAAGGTAAGTAGAGAATGGTGACTAATCTATAGACTATTGGTGCTTGAATGCAGAAGTTCTGCCTTTGGCACCGCAACCCTATACATTGTCACTCTCTTGGAAACCATCATAGCTTCTACTGATGTTTGATATGCAGTTGTTGATCTGGTGAATTCCTCTTTTGCCTTTCCACTGTGAAAGTAGGACTTGGATCAACCTTCTTACCAAGGCCAAGGCCTACAGTATACCTTCACTGAACTGTCACATGAGTATTTAAAATCACTCACTATCTACCACCAATGTCTGTGACAGGATTTGAGTAAGCTACCCTTGCCCAAAGAACTCCAGGTACTCCATTACATTGATGCTTTCATTTTGGTGGGCCAATGTGAGGAACAAACTGCCCAGGGAAAGCATGTATTGCTAACAGGGATTCAATAACTTAGTTGGGCCATAAACTCTAACAAGTTGCAAGGCCCAGCCTGGCAGGTCAATTTCTTCAGTAGTATATCAGCTCAAGTCAGCACTAGATCCCTAAGCCTGTATAGGAGAAATTACTGTTCCTAAAGACACCCACCTCCAAAAAGGAAGCCCAGTGATTTTTTAGGCTATTTACATATTGGTGCCAGCATATTCCACATGGTGGTATCCTTCTTGCACCTCTATATTGGGTCATATAGAAAGCAGAGCTATATGCTTTTAGGCCACAAACTTCCAAGACACAACCCAGAAGTAGTCCTTCAAAAGGCAACTTCTGGTGTGCTATTGGGCCTTGGTGGAAATGGAAAAGGTAGTGATTACAAAGAGCTCTCAGATCCTCCTGAGTCTAGAAATCCCCACGATATCCTGGGTCCTGGGTAATCAGAACACTTATCCAGGCTGTGCCCAATGACAGAGTATTGTCAAGTGGAAGTAGTAAATTAAAGACTGTGCTTGCCTGGGCCTCCAAGGAATGACATGCTTGCATGAAGTGGTAGCAGAAGCAACCTTCAACAGTGATCTTGTTGCAATATGAGATGAAGGCCCTCCCCTCCCTGCATTGGTATCCAGAGGGTGGTGAATCAAGGATGACAACCAGATGCTGGTTCATCAATGGATAAGCCAAGGTAAAGCCCTTTGGCAGCCATTGGACAGGAGCTGCTGTTTAACTAGCCTCAGAAAGACAATAAACCACCTATGGCACTGCAGAAAAAGTTCCCAATGGGCTAAATAATGAGTGATCGGCTTAACCCTGGAACACTTGGACTCAAGCACCCCAAAGTACATGTTTACTGCTTCATGGTGGGAGTCATAAACAATTTCATGTCAAGAACATGAACAGAACATGATTCGAGAATCAAAAGTTCCCAAGTGTGGAAAGAGGACAACTGGCATTGTGGGAAGACATGATCTATGTTACTCATGTTGATGTGCAGGGCAAGGGCTCTATCATGATAGACATCTGTGGAATGACATAGACAATGAAGGAAGCATCAAGATGCTTTGCACATCCAATAAGGCTGGAGATCTTGGTGGGGGAGACCTAAGGATGATCACTGCATGTAAGATGAGAACAATGAACTCACCCTTGGTGACATCCATGAAATAACTGAATTTCCCATGACTTCTTCTACTGCTGGGTGAATCCACCACTGACCTAGACATGGATATTCAGACATCATGAAATTATGGTTCCAGGAACATGGAGTACCTCTGTCATTAAATTTCTAGTATATGGAAATTGAAGTTTATTTTAACTTTGGACACTGTGATCTTAGTAAAGTTATTAATTACCTCTAAATTTTTTGTAAATTTAGTAGTGGTTTCTATATACCCAATCATGTCATCTGCAATCAAAAACAGTTTTCTTTTCCAGTTTTCTGATTTTTCTTTCCACTCTTTCTATTATTACACTAAACCCATTATTATATAGATATATAACTGAAGTGATGAGAGATAACATCCTTTCCTTGATCTCTATTTAGTGTAAAGCTTTCCATCTTTCAATATTTATTAAAATATGAGGTCTAGTGGTGAGAACAGAAATACTTGTAGTGGTCCCACTTTTAGTAGGAAAACACTCAGCAGCCTTTAAATTATGTATGAAATTAGCTGAAAGGTTTTTATATATAGATACTCTGGATTATAAATTTTCCACAATTAAGAAGTAGATTTCCACATTAGGGACATCATAATGGCATTGCCTATGGGCCTTGTAGATTTTAGAATCTGTTACCTATTTTATTATGAGCAAGACAAATTTGCAGTGGTTTCTGACTGATGCTCCCTATTGGATCGTTAGCAAGGGGCAGGAGGAACTATTTGTACCTTTTATTTGCTCAGTGATCTACTACCCACAGGACTCTCTCACCCATTTATAAAGATTCTAGTCACTGAAATGAAGTATTGTTTCTTTCAAGACCAGAAACAAAGCAACCTAATCTGTTCCTATTCTTCAGATATTTAATCACAAACCCAAAGAAATATACATCACTGAGCAATTAGAGGCAACCACAGAGCCAAATTTCGCACTGGACTAGTCTCCATAAACTATATTATCAGACAAAAAAAAAAAAAAGGATTTACCCAGGGAGTTCATGATTATAGGTTTGCCTCTTTTAGCAAATTGCTGCTACCTTGGCTTGAGTTTAAGATAAAAGAAAACATAATTAGAAATCTATTGATCACAATAGGCAAACACTGAATCTACTGCTAGAGCTAGAGCTGCACAGCAACAGGCATTAAATTCATTATCCAAACTTATTTAGTCAATAGCATTGCCAAACTTGATTATATATTGACTGAACAAGCACTTGTTTTTTGACATTAATAGCTGGAAAATGTGCTTACTAAAAATTTCTTCACTTAAGCAGCTCTGAAAATTCTAATACACTAATTGAGCTGGTTTTCTATTAATCTAATTTTATAAGTTTACTCTTTGCACTTAGTTCCCTGAAGGATATTAACCAGACTTTCTCAGTTTTGTTTACAGGAATAAGATAATGTCTCAAAGCAAAACCAGACAGAATGGTGTCAGGAGTGCCCAGTTAATCTGTAACCTTTGACAGAGTCCCCCAAGAAAAGCTTGATATCTTTGGGTGGTTGGCTGAGAAAGGAGTCATGAAGACCTTAGACATATAGGCTCCCACACAATATTTAAACTGTGTTTTTTAGCCATTGAAACCAAGTAAAAGTTTAATATGCTTGAGACAATGCAGAACTAAGAATTTGCATATACCCTCCTCACAAGACCCCTGGAAGCATCACTTGTTGTTTTTTTTTTTTTCTTTTTTTAACTTTTTTTCTCACATACCCAGTTTTCCTTTTGTTTTGCATATAAAAACCATGGCTCCAATTCTCACATTGGACTGGTTTTGGGAAAATTACCCTAGTTCCTTACTTATGCAGTTGCAATAAATGACCTCACTGAGAGAAGTTTTTCTCCTTTGTGACACCAGATCTGGTGGACCCTTCTATTAGAAACAGCTGTTCTTATGGTAACAACATTGCCAACACCATCTACTGTATTTGGGTAAAACCTCTGGGCAACTTGGGACACAATTGCAAGAAAAATTGAACAAGCACAGGCCTGCAGCACTCCAATGGGAAGAAGCCAGGAGAGAACCCTAGTGGGGTAGAGGTGGGGTGATGGGTCAGCATCTGCCCCAACCCCACTGCCAACCCTGGGGCCTTAGCTCTGTCCTGCAAGGGCCTTTTGGAGGAAGGCTGTCCACAGACAGCAAAGAACCAGGAGGTGTGAGTGGAAGCTCTGCTCACTGCACCAAGTGGCCTCTGCCTGAGCGCCAGCTCATGGAACCCGACTTCGCTACCTACATCCCACATGATCTACCTGTCCAAAAACGTGATGCCAGTTCCCAGCTCCAAGGGCATCTCTTCCTACATGATAATGCATCCAGATGGCCTTCCTTGGAGGACCTACCAGTCTCCATCTCGACCCCTGGCTGGGGTTTCCAGTCATAGCCAAACTGATCTGATTCCCAGTTTGGTTCCAACTACTGAGTTAAGTGGATGGCCCCAATGCACAATAGCTTGTGTTGTGTGAAGTCCCATGTGTGGGCCAGGTGGGACCTTGGTGGCTGTAGCTCCAATGGTTCCGAGGTTGGCTCTGAGGGCCAAGGACTGAACCAGGTACTGGACAGGTACACTGTTCATCTGAAGCCAGCCAATAGCAGGAGTGCTGCTGACTCACCTGTGGTAAGATGCTGAGAGGGAGGTGTACAAACCATGGAAGGCTAGGCAAGGGAACAGCCTGAACTGGGCTCACTAGAGAAGAGACATTCCTGAGATCTGGGCACAAAACAAGACCTCGGGCTTCCTCCTCACCCTGGCCTGGTGTGCTCAGTCAAGTCTCCTGGCTGGATCTGGTGCCCCAAGGGCTTGCAAGGAAGGGCAGTAGGGGAGGCAGCAGAAGAGCTGGTGGTTCTGGTTGGATTGTTGGGAAAAGCTTGGTCCCAGCAGGGGTGGGCATGGGGCATGCATGGATGGGGAAAGGGGGTGTGCATGGTTGATGGTGGGTGTAGGGGGTCTTCCAGGGACCAAGCTGGGCTGGGCAGGGTGGGTCAGCACTGAGGGAATGAGGGCACACCCCCTGAACATGCCCCACCTAGTAGGATGTTGGAAGCAAAGCAGAGACACTTCTCTTTGGAATGCACCTGGTGGAGTGCCGGAACCCTATGTAGCCCTTGGCCTCTGGTTCTTCAGGTGTGTAGCCAGACACTGTGAGGACAGGCTCACCACCTGGCCTGCCTTCCAACTGCTGCTGTCACCCAGGGGTGTGGGCACAAGCCAAGTGGGAGGTGTACAACAGCAGCTGGGCTGCCCAGGTGGCTGGTGGCAGTGAGCAGTGGTGGTCATCTCACAGCCAGGTATTGGGGCCCCACAGATCCTGCAGCTGGGAAAGGCTATGCAGTGCAGTCTAGCACAGGCTCTTGAAGGTCCAGGAAACCTCCATTTTCTGCACTACCACCCTGAATGTGACTGATGTCCTTTCATCTCAGAAGCTAAGCTGGCTTGGGTCTGGTTAGTACTTGGACGGGAGACGACCTGGGAATGTCAGGTGATTTGCTAGCTGCATCTCTCTCTCTCTCTCTCTCTCTCTTTCTCCATTCTCTTTATAAACAACTCTAGTAATAGGATTAATACCCTTCTTGATTGTGAGTGTCACACCTTAACTGAAGTAGCCTCATCAAATGGTCTTGCCTACTTACAATGGGTTCATGCCCGTAGGAATGGATTAACTTTAAGAACTTTCATCTTGCAGCTTTCAGAATTCTGGGATACATCCAGCAGTCACCACAGAATCATAATGTGTTTTTATTATTCTCTACACTTTTCAGTGTCTTTAATCATATATATACAATATAACATTAATCTCCAAAATAAGTGTGATTAGAGATTTTGGAGAAGGGGAGAGAGGGAAAGGTGATGAGGTGGACTTAAAGGGCCAATACCCAAGGCTTTCCCAGGATGATAAAAGACCCAGTGTTCATAGATAGCTCAAAATGACAAGGAAAATTTCACCCACATGGGGTAGCATCATGTGAAACTGTACACATGTTCTCCCAGAAGTGAAAAGAGTTTATGACCTCCAATGAAAGTTGCTCAGAAGGAAGCAAGTTCCTTCTCCAAATGCCTCCCACCCCCAAAGACCTCAGTGTCAGGAAGTGCAAGAAGAAAGGATTCATCTTTTAAGGGTAACTCTGTGTGAAGGACTTCAGGATCCTGGTATAGAACAACAGAATGACACAGAAATGGTGATTAACTATGAGGACTGATACATGAGTACTACAAAACTAATACATAAACGTATAACATAATAAACATAGCTGGAATTCAAATTAGCAGTGTGGAGGAAATTTTTGGGAAAATCACAGTAATACAAATAAAAGATACAGCCAAGCAAATTAGAGCAATTATAGAAAAGACATTTGGTGATAGGATAAAGCCACCTGACATAAGGACAGTTGGGTGTCTCTGAAGTAGAGATCTTAGAAATGAAATGGAGAACTTGTTTCACAGGTGAAGCACTGAAATTTTCCTTGAAAGGAAAGAACTATGTCTTCACAGGGCCCATGGTATTCCTTAGAAACTTAAGCCAGGAGTGAGGGGCCTGGATGTCCCAGTTTGCCTCAGTCAAGTTCTCAGCTTCACAGAAAAAGAAGTACTTGTTAAAGCTCCCACGAGAGAAACAAAGTCACACAGGAGTTGGGGAACGTTAGGCTAGCCTCCAGTCCTGCACAGCAATGCCAGCACAGAAAATGACAACCTCTCTTTATCTTCTGTGAGGTCCAAGACACGTGAAATTTATGTTTAACTGAAAAGAAGAATATATCTCACCACTATTTTATGCAAATGTATTTGTCAAACTCAGCATCTTCTTATTGCTAAATCTATCTTCTCTTTCCAAACAAATATCATTCATCAGCTTTCTATTCTTCCATCTCCATATAAGAGTAGGAAGATAGCTGGTAGTAGGTTCTTCTGCTTGATGCTGATGATAGATTCATTTCCATTTTGTGGAGAGTCGGATGATTTTTTTTCATTTTTTTAAATGTTTTCTTGATTGAATTCTTTATAATAAGCCTCTGTCCATTTTTCAGAAGAAAATAAGTTAATATAGGAAGGAAGAGAAGGTGGGAATAGGGCAAGTGAAGAAAGGGATGGGTCTGTGTGAAAGGACCTTTGTGCAGACAAGCTGAGACCAGGTAGGTGGAGAAAGTGAAGGGCATTTCACTGCTAGTTGATAGGATATGTCACCTTGTTGATGAATGATGGCAATTGCTCACAGAATTTTATCATATCTCACAATTTACATAATGATTTTAAGTACTTGTCACAATTGAATCAATTTTCTCAGTTTATTCAAATATTTTAAAAGCTGAAAGCTGGGAAGGGTGTGCATGCTCTTTTCTCCCACATACCATCTAACTCTGCAGGAGACACCCTCCCACTGCAATTCCCTTACTTGGGCCTGTAGCAGGACCCTCAGACCAAGTCACAGTTGGCTGTTCTCATCTAAGACCCCCAGCTCTTGCCCTCTGAGTTGGAGTTATTTTCTGGTTGCACAGCAAGCAGGAAGTCTGCTGCTCCTCCCTTGGGGCTGACCAAGGCCACCAGACACTGAGCAAGGGGGACAGGGCTGATGAGACCACAGTCAGCATTATCTATGTTCAAGGGTAAAGGACACTGGTCCAGGCCTGGGCCACAGAGGTTCAGGGTCACCCCATTTTCCACTGCACCCCACTTTGCTCCACAGGCTATATCTCCAGACCACCACACAGAGCTGCAGGGAGAGGGACTCCACCCCATTCCTCAGGCAAGGCACAAAAGGTCAGCCTGAGTAGGGGTCCTGAGAGCAAGAGTGAGCATAGAGCTGACTCTGGTCTTTTCTTGCCACTCCAATTTTGTGGGCCTTGGTCTGGCCCTTCCCCTTTCAGGGCCTCAGTGTCCCCATCTGTAATTGAGGGCCTAGGACCCCCATGTCAATTGTAGAAATGGAATGGAGCCTGAAAGCGGCATTGGTTGATTCACTATCTCTGATCTAATATATACTTCAATAAGCTAAGACATGCAAACCATGCCTAGAATTAAATTCATGATCATCTTTGGGAGTGGTTATTGTAAAAAGTAAAATACTATTTTAATCACAGGGATTTCTTAGTTTAAAAATTATTTCAAAAGAGTTTTGACTCTGGATCCCTAACTGAAATCCTAAAATGGGTGGGCATAAATAACATATTAACACAGTAAGGGTTTTATTGTTCATTTATTATCCTTGCTGTTACTATGAAAATTTTAAATAACCAAGGATTTATTGTTAAGTAAAAACAATTCAGGAGAATGGCTGTAGTTCAAGTGGTTGAGTGCCTGCTTCCCATATGGAAGGTCCTGGGTTTGGTGCCTGGTACCTTCTTTAAAAAGCAACAAACAAATGAAAAAACCAACTCAATGACTCAGTGATTGAGTGCTGGTTTCTTACATACAAGGTCCCAGGTTCAATCACTGGCCCTGGAACCTCAAAAAAAGGAATAAAAAGAAAAAAAAAAAATTCAAAGCTGCTTACCTGGCTTTTCCAGTCACAGAAATTCCTCTATTGTTTTATTATTTCCATGTACACTATAACATCAGTTTTTATTTCTTTTATATACCAAAATCTCCTCACTGGCTTTCCTATTCACAAAAATCTTCTAAATATAACACCTACCAAGAGCTAAAAGCATCTGAAAGTAGTTTGGGATTCTACCTCTATCCTTATTATCATCAGGACTAACAGGGATTCCTAGGCCCAACGTGACCCTGTGGCCACCACATGGCAGTAATCTGCATCTTCTGCCCAATGATCAGAGCTGTGAAAGGGGGGACTGAGTATCTGTGGGTCCAGAAGGAACCAAGACCCCATAGAGGACACAGGGAACTGTCAGCCTTTCAACCGGACTCAGGAGATAGCTCAGGGCAGGGCTGGTGGGGAAAGACACAGAATGAGCAGGATTCTGCTGACCAAAAATAGCATTTGTCTTGATCTTAGAGAGGGTCAGGTGGGGTAGGGAATTAAAAAGGACAGGAGGAGTGGGAAAGGAGTTATAAATTGTCATGTTTCCATGAAAATAAAAGCATGTACAACTGTGTCAGAGCAACTGACAACAGAGTGATATAGAAGTCTATGTTGTAGAAATTTAGTTAATGTGTATAGATATATATATATAAATAAGTAGATAATAATGTTGGTATGAATGTTTCTATAAGTAAATATACCCACAGTTAGTTTGGCCCTCACTGGTCCAGGGGCCTATAACCAGCCTTATTTAGGCAACTGTCTGAGGTAGGAGACAGGGTTATGGCCTGGAGACCAGGGAAGAAAGTGTCACAAGAGACCCAGGTGGAACTTTGCCCTGATTTAGGAGTCCCCAAGAATGTTACTTTAAAGAAGCCAGTTGGCTTTTAAAAAAAAGGATTGGGAAATCATTATAAATGGCATGACTTGGCCTAGAATTGTCTCTTAATAAACAAACATCCACCTACCA
The DNA here is from genome assembly GCA_026826555.1 of Tolypeutes matacus. Lineage (NCBI taxonomy): Eukaryota > Metazoa > Chordata > Mammalia > Cingulata > Chlamyphoridae > Tolypeutes > Tolypeutes matacus. The sequence goes on from JAKSZT010053872.1 coordinate 2,727,793, forward strand.
AGAGATGAAAGGCCTTCCAAGTGGTGTGTTTAACTCTTATGACCATTGTCATCCTGTGCACCTGCCCTTGGGGATCCATTCCTAGGAGGAGTATTCCCCTAGAAAGAATCCCTCTGCATTGGAAAGACCTCATCCAACATAGAGAGGGAAAAATGCATTTATGGTAGGGGCTTAGCATTGTTGGTAATACTGATGAGTCATTTCAGACATAGGAGCTTTAAAATTCTCAAAGCTGGCTTGCCTAGCTGGCCCTTTCACAGAAAAGCCTCTTGAGAAAATACCAATGAAGTAATGAATTTATTTTGAGATCTTTGGGGCACAGCCAAACTCAAATACTTAGACATCCAATTTTCTTAAAATTAGCCCCCAAAGCATTTTTTAGACAGTGTTAACCAGCTTTTCATACCCCAGGAAACCAGCCCAACATAGGCTCTCAATTTGTAGGTTACGCATGGATGCTTATAAGGCCCCAAGCCACCTTGCCCCCCTTGCCCTACTTCCTCTTCAGGTGACTCCTCACCTGTGGCCTCTGGAAGCTTTTCTGCAGGGGTCTCCTCCTGAAGACAACACCACGCCCCATGAATAGATTGTTTGTCACTGCCATCTAGTGGTCACGTCTTCTTCTGGGTCAACTCTAAAATCCCCCATTTAAATTTCCTGCAGTTGCTCATTCTGCTAAAGTGCTTCCTGTGGTCACTGAGCATGTGAATTGTGGAATTTCCTTTCTGACCCTAAAGGGGCTTTGCCCGGTGCTCCTCTGCTTTTTCTTTAGTTGTCCTAAGGGTAGAGAAGGTGGGTGTGGGAGGGGAGCAGAGACTTGTGTCCTGGCTTCAGATTTGGAGAAAGGGCAGATTTGGAGAAAGGGCAGAACATGTACTGGGGAATCAGGAAGGAGGAGCCAGAGCCAGGGAGCATCCTTCCTGCACCCAGACCCCTCTGTCCACATTTTATCCCAACTCAGGCTTCTGGAGCCAGTCTCCAACTGTGGCACTGGGGACATCACAATCAGACATCTCTGACATAGCCCTGGTCCACCACTCCACATGACCCTCCTGCCCCCCAGCTGCTTGGCTCCCTTCATGGAGGCCCTGCCCTCTCAGAGCCTTCCCTCCCTCCTGCCCATGAACCCTCTGCCCTGTCCTTTCACGAGAGTAAATATGTACAAGTGAGGTTACAGGACCATTTGTTAAGTGTATGAATTACTTCATAAAAAACTGACATTATCTTGCAAAGCAGCTGTATTGTTTTTTATTCGCATGAGTAATAAATGTGTGTCCCTGTTGTTCTGCATTCATGCCACTTTTTAGTGATCTCTTTTTTTTTTTTTCAAACTAGTGTGTTGTGGTATCTGATAAGGTATGAATTTGCATTTCCCTCATGACAAATATGTTAAGATTTTCTTCATGTATTATTTCCCACCCATATATCTTTTTTTAAAGGTACTATTAAGATCACTTAGCCATTTTTATTTGGAATGATTGTATTCTTAGGGTTGAGTTTTAAGTGTTCTTCATATATTCTGGATACCAACTCTTAATTAGATAGAAGATCTATATATATATTCTGTAAATCTGCTTGTCTTTTCTAACTGTCTTTGTCTAAACAATGTCTTTGATTTTAATCAAGTCAAATTCATCAGTTTTTGTTGGTGGTGTTGTTTTGGTATCCCTTGTCCTTTTGGACAAAATCTTTAAGTATTGTTTGAATCTCCAAGAAAGTAAATTTCGAGTCTCAGTTTCTAGTTTGGACTCCATTACAGGGCCCTCTTTGACATTTCATGTGGTAATGAAGAAAATTTGTGATCCCCACCTACTACACTGATTGGTAACCCTCTCTATCTGTCTAGGGCAGAGGTCTTTAACCAGGGGTCTATGGACACCAAGGCATCCATTGAAAGATTTCAGGGGGTTTGTGAGCTTGAATTAATTTTGAATAATCCCAAAATTTAAAGACATGCCTATGCTGAGTGTCATAAAACTATCTGCCACTACATTCTGAGAAGGGGCACATGGTTTTTACCTGACTGACAAAGTGGTCTGTGGAACAAAAAACATTATGAACCCCTGGTCTAGGGTGTCCCAGTTGATCTTGGGGATGAGTATGTTCTCATCAGCATGATGTTGGCAGGATTGTATATCACTATGTGATTGATTGATTGTTTGAACACATTGTTGAAAAGCCCATGTTTTCTTCACCAAATTGTCTTAGCATAACTGCAGAAAATCTATTGTCCATACATGAAAGCCTACAGGGACCTCAACTCTGAACATAATTATAAAGACCTACTAAATGCCTGATGATTTCAGAGCTGTAACTCACTTAGTATTTTAGGCAAAGTGTCCATGGTAGTGGCACAAGTGGGGATGAGACTTAAACCATGACTGCCCTTCCATATAGCTCTTCTTGGGATCTGACCATGGCTGAGAAAGTGCTGGGGAGGCCTGGGGAAAGAGGATGGTGAGGGGGAGTCTACAATATGCCAGGTCAGTGGCCACCAACAAGGGCTGACAACTACATTTGCTGAAAGGCACAGAGACTACTGATCCACAAGTTGGATGGAAAAGAAAATGGGAACCAGATATGATTTTATATATGCAATTGTCTGGCTTATGTGTATTCCAGGCAAGTTTGTTATGGTATCAATACCTACAATGGGGAAAAGTAAGAGCCAAAGAAGCTACCATGAAGCTTTGCTTTTGATAAGAATTGTTCCAATAGTCACAATTCCCAGGGGGGCAGAGGACTGGGCATTTGATATGCAGAAGGAGGAGGTGGAGGCCCTCCAGAGAGGGGGCTCTGTGGCCACTTTAGAGTGACTGCCTGGGCCTGATCTGCAACTGACGTGAGACCCTCTCACATCCTGCTGGTAGCTCACCTGGCCCAAGCCTTGCTGGTAGTAGGAGCCTTGGTTGAACAAAGGCTGCCTGGCAACTTGGGGAGAGGGGATTCCTTGTAAAAAAAAAAGTTCCATGACTTTGTGTCAATGGGGCTTCCCCAGGGCTGTGGGTGCACACCAGGTCTTCCTATCTAAAAGGCCAAAGAAATGCTCTCCCCATCACATAACCTCCATCTTTTTAAGTAAAAACCTGGCCTTATGATTTGTTTGCCTGCAGGCATGTGCCTTGGCTATCAGGTCCACTCTGGACAGGCTTGTCTCCCTCTTTTTAAAATGGAAATAAAAGAAAGGCTCTGAGTCTTTAGTGTTGCTAGTCAATTACCTCTCTCTCACTTTTTTTTTCTGGGATGAGAGGGAGCTATCAGACCACATATTACTCTTACCACTCAGTTTTCTCCTTTTTCCTCATATTCTTTTTTTGTTTTTTACCTGTTGATTAACATATTTATTTTTTCCTGTTTATGGTGACCAAGAAATTGTTGTGTACAGGATTTTTCATGAAAATATTTTCAGTTCACTTATGTAGAAATGGGGTTACAGGACTCTTTGTTAAGAAATTATTTACTTTCTAAGGAACTGACATTGTCTTCCAAAGTGGCTGCATTGTTTGGTTTGCATTCACATGAGCAATGAATATGAGTTCCTGATGTTCTAGATTTATGCTACTATTTGGAATTCTCATTTTTTCAAATTAGTCTCATAAGTGTGTCCTGGTATCTCCTGAGGCTCTAATTTGCATTTCCCTCATGACTATGTTGAGCTTTTCTTCATATATTATTTCCCACTCATATATCTTTTTAATGAAGTACTAGTAAAATCATTTAGCCATTTTTAGTTGCAATGTTTATATTCTCATGGTTGAGTTTTAAGCATTCTAATATTCTGGATACAAGCTCTTAATTAGATATGAGATTTACATATGCAGTCTGTAAATATGTGGCTTGTCTTTTCTTTCTGTTAACAGTGTTTTTCTCTGAACAAATGTCTCATTTTAATCAAGTCAAATTCATCAGTTTTTGTTGATGTCATTTGGTGTCCCTTGTACTCTTGAACAAAATCTTTAAAAGTGCTATCAAGTAGAATTTTGAGTTTCATTTTCCAACTTGCACTCCATTTCAGGGCCCCATTTGACTTTCCACGAGTTAATAGAGAAAATTTGTGGTTCCCACCAACTAGACTAATAGGCAACCATTTCTGTCTGTCTAGGGTGTCCCAATTGATCTTGGGGGGAGGGATCTGTTCTCACTAGTGTGATGGTGACTTGATCATATGTGATTTTTTGAACATCCATAGTTGAAAATTCTATGTTTTCTATACCAAATTGTCTTTGAATAAGCAGAAAATCTAATGGCCATATATGGAAGCCTGTGGGGTCCTCAACTCTGAACATGATTATAAAGACCTACTAAATGCCAGATGATTTCAGAGCTGTAATTCAGCTGGTATTTTAGGCAAGGTGTCCATGGTGGTAACATATGTGGAGAAGAGACTTAGGCCACAGCTGCCTTTCCATATAGCTCTGCTTGGGATCTGACCCTTACTGAGAAAGTGCTGGGGAGACCTGGGGAAAGAGAATGGTGAGGGGCAGTCCACAGCATGCCTAGTCAATGGCCACTGACCACTGCTGACAACTCCCTTTGCCAAAATGTGCAGAGACCGCTGATCCCTTGGTTGTGGGGAAAGGCAGATGGGGCCCAGCAAATATTTTATATGGGCAATTGTCAGCATTTATATGTATTCCAGGCAATGTGTTAAGGTATCAATACCTACAGTGGGGAAATGAAAGCACAAAAAAGGCTACCAGTAGGTATCACTGTTGGATAAGAATTGTTTCAATAGTCACAATTCTTATTTAAGTGATTTTAAAGAAGTCTTGGGAGGGTGGGAATGTCCCCCAAGTGTTACCACATGCAGGTCATAACAGTAGAATGGGCCAATCATAAATTTTCCTAGCCTGGAGGAGGGGGAGGGAGTCACATGGGATGTCCTGGAGGGAGGGGCAAAGTTAGCAACCTCTCCACCAGCCTTAGGGTGGCAGAGATCCTCCCCCACTGTCTCCTCCCTCTGGTCCTGTGATCCCACCATCCCTGGGCCCTGTGGGCATCCTGTACCATGGATCTTGCAGTTCCTGCTATAGGCAGTTTTCCAAATGTTTAGTGAGCCCTGCATGTTTCTTTTTCTTCATATACTCTCTTCATTCTCTGTTGGGTCCTTTGTGATTTTCATATTGAGTTTAGTTATTTTGTAAATTAATCCTTTATTGGTTCATTTGTTATGATATTTTCTCCCAGTCTGGTATTGCCCTTTATTTTCTAGTTGTAGCTGGTGTACAGTAATAATGTTGATTTTATTTGTTGAGCCTGTACCCAGAGACTCACTGTGTTCTCTTACTGATTGTAATATTTGTAGCTTCTGGTGGATTTCCCATTCATGTAATAACAGCATCCATGAATATCTAACATTTTCATTTCATTCTAGTTGCCTTATTGCCCTGATTGTCCTTCCACTACAAGGTAGAATAGAAGTGGTGAGAGCAGACTGCTTTGTCTCGTTCTGATTTCAGGGAAAAAGCTGATCTCCCAAAAATCCTATGTTAAGTATGTGGTTACCATAGATTCATATTAGACAAGCTTAATCTGTTTAAGGGATTCCCTTCTACTCTTTGGTTAAGAAGAATTTTACTTTTTTAAACTTCATATATTAAAGTTTATTATATTTATTTTAGGGAAGTTTTAGATTTCAGAACAATTACATGAAAGTATAGAGGATTGCTATATACCCCAACCCTTCCCCCTGATTTTTCACTTTTTATTTTCCATTTACAAACCTTTCCAATCAACCTAAACAGAAATTGTGTACAATTTAAGCATTAGCTCCATATTCCCTGACCCAATCAATATATCCCCTGGTAGCCTATATTCTAGATTCTATCTCTATAAATTTACATTTTATATTTAGTTCATAGCATTGAGGTCATCCAATATTTGTCTTTTTGTGCCAAGCTTATTTTATTCAGCATAATGTCCTCAAACATCATGCATGTTGTCTCTTGCATCAGAAATTCCTTTTTACACCTGAATAATCCACCCTCCCCTCCACCCTCACCCTACTTCTTGCCCAGGGTATTGGGTTATTTGGGAGTTTACTCCAGTACTGTGATTGCTTTAACTTTTGCAACCTGCCTGCCATCTTTTAGTGGATAACTAGCTAATAATTTTATTTTTGTAAAATTAAAAGTAGTAGACAATCATTTATATAATTACAGTTCCAAAGCAGAGCGATACAAATAAATAAATTATTGCAGTTTTTTCAAAAACGTGTAACAACTAAATGACGTCTAAATAAGTTTTGGAAACAACTTTTTTTTTTTTTTTTTAAAGATTTTATTTATTTATTCATTTATCACCCCCTTGCTGCTTGTGCTCGCTGGGTCAGCTAATCACGCCGTGCGGGCAGGCTTGCCTTCACCAGGCCTCCCATATGGTAAACGGGAGCCCTACTGATTGAGCCACAGCCGCTTCCCAGAAACAACTTGATTTTTACCACAGCAGTTCCATTTTCTTTTTCTATATGTCATAGCACAATTCTGTAAAATAAATTCTAAAAGCAAAGAGATATTAATTTCAATGACCATTAAAATGGACTCAGATTTAAAGCAGCAAGGTCAATACCCACCCACAAACACACATAATAAACATAAGAATGGCATTTAACAGAAGTCACTAGTGAACACTTTAAACTGCCTCCTTTTGGAGGTAGTAGGATGGAAATAAACATTCTGAATTTGAAGGAAGCAAGAAATACATATTTACTGGAATTTCTTTTGCTTTAGGTGCAGTTGGGGGAATTTCAACTAATCTTTTAGGGGGTTGTGGGGAGGAGGAGGCAGAGGACACTACTTATTTCCTTGATTTCTTTTGTTTCACTTTGGTAAGCTTACTACTGTGGGATAATTTAATATACTAGAATGAATTAGTAATCTTACTCTTAAGAGAGTATGTGCAGAGGCAAGATGGTGTCGGCTTAGGTGGGCACTCACCATCTCCCTTCAGAGGATGGCTGATTGGGGACAGGATCCTGCCTGAGTGGGCTGTTCTGGGAGCCCACGGAGTGAGAGCCTTTGGGACATTGATCTGGAGGGAGCTGGACAGGGAGGTGGATTGCTCAAGATGAAACTGTGAGTTTTTCCTGAGCTGGAAATTGCAGACATGGACAGCTAAGCCTGACCCACAGAGCAAAGGGCTAGGGCGAGCCGCGACTCCCACCAGCAACCCGGCGAGAAGGGAGAAGGAGCATTCTTTGAGAGTGGGAGGGTTCTGGCAGATGGTGGAGAGTGGTTTCCTTTCTGTGGGTTTGGTTGCCTGGACCCCCTTGGAGCTTTGGGGAACACACCAGCCAGCTTGAAGTGGTACCAGGCTGAGGGGAGAGGCAAATCTGCTGAGGAAGCCAGATTTACCTAGGCGCCCTGGGTTATGGAGGCTTGGCTAGGTAGAGGGCAGAGTCAGCCAATTTTATAGTTCTGCACTGAGGAATATCAGAGTTTCAGCTCCCTTGGGGGGTCAGGCAGTGGGAAGTGTTTGATAAGTTTCCATGAGCCTCTTTGGGGTCTCCTGGGAGAAAGGGGTAGTCTAGAAGAGGCTTCTACATCATTTTGGTGTGGTGAACTTGATTGTCTGGACCCCCTCAGAGCTTGGGGGAGCACACCAGCCAGCTTGAAGTGGCACCAGGGTGAGGGGAGAGGCGAATCTGCTGAGGAAGCCTGATTTACCTAACTGCCCTGGGACACGGAGGCTTAGCTCAAGAGAGGGCAGAGTCAGCCAATTTAATAGCTCCACACTGAGCACTATCAGAATTTCAACTCCCCTAAGGGAGTCAGGCAGTGGGTAGTGCTTAATAAGTTTCCACAATCCTATTTAGGGTCCCCTGGGAGGAGTGTGTGGTCTAGAAGAGGCTTGTAACCCATTTCAGTGAGGCAAACTCAGTCATCAGGGTCCCATTTGAATTTCAAAAGGGAACTCAACCTGACCAGGAGAGGAGAGGGGTGATCTGCTCATACAGCCTGCTGAATACTGCTGCCACAGGAGAGTAAAACCTTCCCAGGGGAAAGTGATTAAATAGCTTTCTGAGGAACTAACTGACCCAATTAGTAAGTTAGCTCAGTGGAGGAATTTCTGTCTTGATAATATAAGGTCCCTAGTTTGATTCATGGCTCCTCTAAGAGTAGTGATTCACCGGGATATCTAAAATCCCGCTGATAACATAGGACAGGGAAAACATAGAAATTATTGCTGTACTACCTTCTTTTGGGTCCCTTATTTCTCAAAAAAAAAGAAAAGTCTACTTAAAAATTTTTTTTTAACTTAGTTTGCTCGCTAAAATCTTCCTAAAAACCTGCAGGGAGAAGCCTACAGGGTAATTGATTAATGAACACAGGCAGACTGAGAGGCTCCACAAGGGTCCAAGAAGGAACACTGTTCTTCCTTAGCTTTGTTTGACTGCTTCCTTGTGTGTTTGTTTGGTTTTCCTTTGTTTGTTTCTTGCTTTTCTTTCCTCTTTCCTCCCACCCACCCCCCCCGCTTTTTTTAAATTAGGTGCTCTTAGATTGTTTCTTCTTTGTTGTGCTTCTACTTCCTTTATTTCCCATTCTCTGTGTATATTTGATTTTGTCTACCAACGCTATCTCTTTTCCTTCCTTTATCTTTCTCTCTTCTGCTTTCTGCTGTGGTTCTTACATTCCACCTTTTTTCATTAGTCCTCAACTTTACTGGTTTCAATTTCTATCTTGCCTATTCTGTTTTCTTTTTTTATTATTATTAATTTTTTCCTTTCAGACCTTTCTTTACTCTTTCTCTTTCTCATCAGTCTGGCCTTTTAAATCATTCTATCTGTTTTTCTCTATTTGGTTTTCCATTCCATTGTAGGTACTCCACTTTTTCCCCCTATTACTCTACACTGCCTACATGAGTTAAATATTCATTTTACTAAGTCTTATGTGGCCCCTCTTCTAACTTTTATTTTATTATTATAATTCTTTTTCCTCTCTTACCTGTTTCAATTTCTCTGGCCCTAATCATTTTCCTTCGAGGAAACATAGAAAACAGCAAGGAAATAGAACAAGAAGAACAAAGTGTCAAAGAGAAAACTTAACACACACACAGAACCACCAGCTAAATAAAACTCTAGAGCAGAGAGAGAACTAATCAACTGAATAAACCCATCAAAATAAAATGATGACCACAGGACAACAAAAAATTACAAACCATACTGAGAAACAATAAGACATGGACCAGTCCAATGAGCAAACTAAAAACCAGGAAGAGATGCAGAACATTGAACAACTAATCAAAGCTGTCCAAACAAATGTTATTGACCAACTTAATGAAGTGAAGGAAGAGATTAAGGATATTAAGAAGACACTGGAGAACATACTAAAGAAATTTTAAACATACAGAAAAAGATAATGGATATGATGGTGATGAATGGCACAATCCAAGAAATCAAAAAGATGCTGGAATCACATAACAGCAGATTCGAACAGGCAGAAGAAAGAATTAGTGATGTGGAAGACACTACATCTGAAATCAAACAGATAGTACAACAGATAGATAAAAAGATAGAAAAAAATCCAGCAGGGACTTAAGGATTTAACCGACAACACAAAATGCACAAACATACACCTTATAGGCATCCGAGAAGGAGAAGAAAAGGGAAAGGGAACAGAAGGAGTGTTGAAGGAAATAATGGCTGAAATTTCCCAACCCTATTGAGGGAGATGGATGTACATGTGTCAGGAAACACAGTGCACCCCAAACAGAATAAATCCCAACAGTTCTACTCCAACACATATACTTGTCAAAATGTCCACTGTTCAAGACAAAGAGAAAATACTGAAAGCAACAAGAGAAAAGAGAACCATCACATACCAGGGAAGCACAAGAGAGATTAAGTGCTGATTTCTCTTCTGAAACCATGGAGGCAAGAAGACAGTGGTATGACATGGTCAAGGTACTAAGAGAAAAAAACTTCCAGCCATGAATTCTCTATCCAGCAAAGCTGGCATTCAAAAATGATGGAGGGAAACGGATGTGGTTCAAGAGGTTGGGCGTCCATCTACCATATGGAGAGACCGGGGTTTGATCCCCAGTACCTCCCAGTAAAAAAAAAAAAATGATGGAGAGTTCAAAATATTCACAGATAAACAGAAATTAAGAGAGTATGCCAATAAGAAACCTGCCCTTCAAGAAATAATAAAGGAAGTTCTACAGGTTGAAAGGAAAAAACAGAAAAGAGAGAGAGTTGGAGGAGAGTGTAAGAACAACTAAAAAGACAAAAAGAGAAATAAAAAGAACATATGACATACATAAACCCAAAGAAAATATGGCCGATGTAAGAAATTCGTTGAGAGTAATAACACTGTTAATGGATTAAACTCATAAGTCAAGAGACACAGATTGCCACAATGGATAAGGAAATATGATCCAGCTATATGTTGTCTACAAGAAATGAAACTTAGATCCAGGGATTCAAGGAGGCAGAAAGTGAATGGCTGTAAAACAATTTTACAAGCAAACAATAACCAAAAAAGGGTGGCAGTAGCTATCCTAATATCAGACAAAATAGACTTTAAATGCAAAACTATTGTAAGAGACAAAGATGGGTACTATATATTAGTAAAAGGGGTAATCTTTCAAGAAGAAAGAACAATCATAATCATTTCTGCACCTAATCAGTGCACCACAAAATACATGAGGCAAACACTGGAAAAACCAAATGGAGACATAAATGCATCTACAATTATAGGGGGGGACTTTAATACACCATTATCACCATTAGACAGAACATCTAGACAGAGTATCAATAAAGAAACAAAGACTCTGAATAATACATTAGAGGACTTGGACCTAATAGACATATACAGAACGGTACGCCCAGATACAGCAGGATATACATTCTTCTCAAGTGCACATGGATCATACTCCAAGATAGATCACATGCTAGGCCACAAAACAACTCTCAATGAATTCAGAAAGATTGAGATTATACAAAGTAATTTCTCTGACCACAATGGAGTGAAATTGGAAATCACTAAGGGCCAGAAACCCAGATTAGGCACAAAGATATGGAAGTTAAATAACACACTCTTAGACAAGCAGTGGGTCAAGGAGGAAATCTCAAAAGAAATCAGTAAATACCTTGAAATGAATGAAAATGATAACACAACATATCAAAACTTATGGGATACAGCCAAAGCTGTACTGAGAGGGAATTTCATAGCCATAAATGCATATATTGAAAAAGAAGAAAGAGCTAAAATTGAAGACCTAACTGTACACTTGGAGGAATTGGAAAAACAACAACAGACTAACCCCAAAGGAAGTGGAAAGAAGGAAATAACAAAGATTAGAGCAGAACTAAATGAAATAGAAAATAAGAAAGCACTAGGAAAAAAAGCAAAACCAAAAGCTGGTTCTTCGAGAATATCAACAAAATTGACAAACCCTTAGCCAGATTAACAAAGAAAAAGAGAGAGCAGATGCAAATACACAAAAAAAGGAATAAGGAAAGGGATATTACTACTGACCCCACAGAAATAAAGAGTATCATAAAAGGATACTTTGAAAAATTATATGCAAACAAGAATGATAATTTAAAGGAAATGGAAAAATTCCTAGAAACTCACAAGCAGCCTACATTGATGAAAGAAGGAATTGATTAACTCAACAGTCCAATTACAAGTAAAAAGATAGACTCAGTCATCAAAAACTGCCCAACTAAGAAGAACCCAGGACAAGATGGCTTCACAGCTAAATTCTTCCAAACATTCCAGAAAGAGCTAACACCAATCCAGCTTAAGCTCTTCCAAAAAATAGAAGTAGAAGGAATATTACCTAACTCATTCTATGATGCCAACATCACCCTAATACCAAAGCCAAACAAAGATGCCACAAGAAAGGAAAATTACAGACCAATCTCTCTAATGAACCTAGATGCTAAAATCCTCAAAAAAATACTTCCTAATCACATTCAACAACATATCAGATTAATTATACACCATGACCCAGTGGGTTTAATCCTGGGTATGCAAGGATGGGTCAACATAAGAAAATCAATCAACCCACCATATCCATGGGATATAAGCCCTCTCTCACTTGGAGTTGGAGTGGACATCACCATCCCAGTCGCCTCTGGATTGGGGGAAGAACTATGGACTAAAGTGGACTTGATGGTATTCTCTTGCTCACATATGGTGATTCTTGCAATGCAAGAAATTATAACAATGAGGTGGAGCCAGTGGCCACTTGACAGTTTTTGGGTAGGGAGGGGATGAGCAGTTGAAATACAGGGGCTTCTTTGGGAGTTGGAGGTTGTCCTGAGTACTGTTGTGGCAATGGATGCAGGCCATTTTAAATCAGCACACACCACTCATAACTGAGTAGGAGAGAGTGTGGTCTACAGTGTGAACTGTGGTCTATGGTTGGTGGCAAGGCTCCAGGATGTGTAAGTTCATTGAGGTTGGTGGGCCACACTGTGGGAGATGTTTGTGTTGGATGTGGTGGGAGGTGTGGGAGGTGGGCAACATGGGAATCCCAGTGGGTTCCGTGTAATATTTTAGGTAATCTAAGCACCTCTTAAAATATATGTATATATATATATATATATATATAAATAACATTTTTGTAAGCAAATACACATATATGCATATATATTTATATATCATTTTGCAAATGTTTGTATGTATTGTGAGAATTTTGATTTTTACCCATAATAAAAAAAAATAAATTAATTAATTAAAAAAAAAAAAAGAAAATCAATCAATGTAATACACCACATAAACTGATTGAAAGAAAAAAAAATCACATGACCATCTCTATAAATGCAGAAAAAGCATTCAACAAGATACAGCACTCTTTCCTGATGAAAACACTGCAAAAGACAGGAATAGAAGGAAGCCTTCTGAACATGATAAAGGGTGCATATGAAAAACCAAAGCCAACATCATATTCAATGGTGAAATCCAAAAGTATTCCCTCTAAGATTGGAACAAGACAAGGATGTCCATTATCACTGCTCCTATTTAACACTGTCTTAGAAGTATTTGGTCAAGCACTGAGGCAAGAAAAATATATAAAAGGCATCCAAATTGGAAAGGAAGAAGTAAAATTTTCACTATTTGCAGTAGACATGATCCTATACATAGAAAGCCCTGAGAAATCTACAAGAAAGATCCTAGAACTTATAAAGGAGTTCAGCAGGCTATAAGATCAATTTTTAAAAATCAGTAGCATTTTTCTACACTAATAATGAGCAATCTGAGGAGGAAATCAAGAAAAAAAAAAACCATTTACAATAGTAACTAAAAGAATCAAATACCTAGGAATAAATTTAACTAAAGATGTAAAGGACTTATATACAGAAAACTATACAACACTGTTAAAGGAAATCAAAGAAGACTTAAATAAATGGAAGAATATTCCCTGTTCATGGATAGGAAGACTAAACATCATCAAGATGTCTATCCTACCCAAACTAATCTGCAGATTTAATGAAATCTCAATAAAAATCAACACTGTATTTTTTAAGAAATTGGAAAAACTAGCTACAAAATTTCTTTGGAAGGGTAAGAGGCCCCCAATCACCAAGACATATTGAAAAAGAAAAATGAAGCTGGAGGTATCACACTACCTGACTTTGAAACATACTACAAAGTTACAGTGGTTTGGGAAGCGGCTGTGGCTCAATCAGTAGGGCTCCCGTTTACCATATGGGAGGCCCCGGGTTCGGTTCCCGGGGCCTCCTGGTGAAGGCAAGCCTGCCCGCACGGCGTGGTTAGCTGACCCAGCGAGCACAAGCAGCAAGGGGGGGATAAATGAATAAATAAATAAAATCTTTAAAAAAAAAAAAAAAAGTTACAGTGGTCAGAACTGCATGGTATTGGCCCAAGAATAGACATACCAACCAATGGAACCGAATTGAGCATTCTGACATAAATCCTCACATATACAGTCATCTGATATTCGAGAAGGCCACCAAGCCCACTCAAGTTGGGAGAGAATGGCCTCTTCAACAAATGATTCTTGAAGAACTGTATATACATATCCAAAAGAAAGAGAGAGGAACACCATCTCACACCTTATACAAAAATCAACTCAAGATGGATCAAAGATCTAAATATAAGAGCCAAGACCATAAAGACCTCGGAAGACAGTGTAGGGAAGCATCTACAGGGCCTTGTAATAGGAAATGGTTTCAAGAACTTCCCAAAGCATGAGCAGCAAAAGAAAACATAGATAAATGGGATCTCCTCAAAATTAAAAACTTTTGCACCTCAAAGGACATTATCAAGAAAATAAAAAAGCAGCCTACCCAATGGGAGAAAATATTTGGCAACCATATATCTGATAGGAGCCTAATATCCTGCATATATAAAGAATTCCTACACCTCAAAAATAAAAAGACAAAAAAACTATTTAAAAAATGGGCAAGTGACCTGAAAAGACACTTTTCCAAGGAAGAAATACAAATGGCTAAAAAGCACATGGATAAATGCTTGGGGGAGAGATGGGAGAGGGACCCGGGGAACACTTGGGATTTATGGATATGAGGTTGAAAGTACAGAGGTGGAAATGCTCTTATGACAATATGACAAGGTGTCACTGGTTTAGGGTGTTGGTTGCGGGGGGCATTTGGGACATGGCACACCTGGACCAGGCTTCTAGAGAGTGTGTGAGTGTTCATACTGTCATGATGTGTTGTATCAGTGGGTGGAGACCCACATAATGAGCAGGAAGGAGATGGACTCCCATCTTTGGGAGGACTGATTCATCCAGAAATAGACAGGCGGGGGTCTCTCAAGAGGAAGAGTGGTTCCTAATAGGAAAGGACAAACCAGCGTGTCAAGATCTCTTGTTGCATGTAACTATGAATCTTTTATCCAATGAGTCAAGCCAGGGGGTCGTTGTGGGCCCTGGGGAGATGGGGAAGGAGGAACAGAATAGATCAAACAGGGGATATTTAGTGGTCAGTGGAAATGTTTTTCATTACTTTACATTGATGGACACAGGACACGTAAATATCACCAAAATTTATAAAAGTGTACAGTCTAAAATGTAAACCATACCGTAAAACACTGACAATGTTTAGTGGCTATGTTTCACTATCTGCATATCAGTTATAACTATGCTACCATCCACATACAAAAAGGTTTTAATATGGAGTGAGGAAAGGGGGAGGAGGTTGGGTATATGAGAGTCTCTTGTATTCTGTGTGTGACTTTGCTGTGACCAAAACTTCTTTGAAATCAAAATGAAAAATAGTGGGACACTGGGGAGTGAGAGGGGGAAGGTGCCACAGTACAGACTGGACACCAGATATTGCAGTGATAAAAGGCAAAATGTCAAAAAAAATTTTTTTTCATTTCTTTTTCATTTTTTTAATATCCCAATCTTTTAATTTAATTTTATTTTTAGTTTAGTTTTGTTTTTTAGTTTTCATGTATTTTATCTCTTACATTTAAACTTATCATTATTATTTCATTTTCCTATTAATTGTATTTGGCTGTTGTATTGGCTTCATCTTTAAAGAGGCTTTGGATCACAGAAGGGTTACAACTGGGGTCAGAGAGGATCATTGGTGGGGGGTGTCAGGGATGGGGGTACATGGGAGGAGTTCACCTGAACATGCGCACATGTACAAGGTATATAAAATTGTTCAAATGGTCATGGGGCATGGTCACAGTGGGTAGAGAATCACTCAATAAATGAGAGAATACTGAATTCCCATCCTGGTGAGCTCTGCCACATTCTCCAAGGGAGCAGCAACAGTACCCCAAGTGCAGGGGCAGTGTCTGGCAAAGGAGGATGATCCACTGATGGGCCCTTATTATTATTGACTAGCCTTATGAGTCTTTGCTCTTGAAATTGAAACTTAGCTTATTGTTATGGGGTCCTAAGGGTTGCCTCCTGAGAACCTCCTTATTGCTCAAATGTGGCCTCTCTCTAAGACAAACTCAGCATATGAATGCATTACCTTCCTCCCTGCGTGGGACACTCCCGGGGATGAGCCTCCCTGGCACCAAGGGCTTACTACCAAGTGCCAACTGGCAATATGACTTGAAAAAGACCTAGAATAAAAGTGGGGAAAGGTAAAGACAAATGAGTTCATATGGCTAAGAGACTTCAAAGTGAGTCGGGAGGTCATCCCAGAGGTAACGCTTATGCACATCTCAGTAGGACCTCATAGTCTTCCAAAGTGGATATCACCCCCAAATAGAGGGGCTCCTGAGGGCTCTGGAGACACCCAGGTCCCGTTTCGGGGCAGATGGCTCTGGAGTTTGGTACCTTATCAGTGGGCCCTACTTTGGAATCTGTGCTCCTGAGAGTGACAGAGTTGGACTCAAATATGTCTTCCCTGCACATGGCTCATCTGTCCCTTCTATTCAAACCTATACATGGTGCTGGAGTTTGTAGGTGTACATCCAGAGACAGGAGTCTTTGGGCTCTTCATGGGCCAGCTAGGCCCAGAATCTTGGTGGAGCTGCAACTCCTACTCTACAGCTCAATGGACTCACACAGTACACCTGGTGGGGAGATGAGGATGGACAACAGCCATTCCATGGAATGGAGAGTCTGCAGCTGTGGGTGGGATAGTCCCATCCATCTTATCCATGGGATGTAAGCCCCCTCTCAGTTGGAGGTGGGGTAGACATCACCATCCCAGACTTCTCAGGATTGGGGGAAGAGCTATGGACTAGAGTGAACTTACTAGTATTCTGCTATAAACATATTGTGATTCTAGCAATAGAATAAATTACAACAGTAATGTGGAGCCAGTGGCCACGGGACACTCTGGGGGCAGGGAGAGGGAAAAGCAGTTGTAATACAGGGGCTTTTTTGGGACTTGGGAATTATCCTGAGTGACATTGCAATGACAGATATAGGCCATTTTATATCATCATATAACATGCAGAACTGTGGGTGTGAAAGTGTGGTCTACAATGTGAACTATGGTCCATGCTTAATGGCAAAGCCCCAAGATGTGTATATCTATTGCAGGTGATGTGCCACACTAGTGAAAGATGTTTATGTGGGAGGTTGTAGGAGGTATGGGAGCTGGGGCATATGGGAATTCCTATAACTTTTGTGTAACATTTATGTAATCTAAGTATCTTTTTAAAAAATGTTTTTTAATTTATTATAAAAAAGAGAGTATGTAGTAAAACTAGGTGTTTTTTTAATTAAAAAAAAAACACTCAAAAGCTAGAGACTTAATATGATATGGTTTCTATCACTGTAACCATGGCCAGAAGTTGCTTAATAGGTTAGATTTTGCTAAAAGGGCAATTACAAAAGGATCAAGAGAAAATGAAAACACTGAGATACATGACACACCCTTGTAATTCCAAACACAACATTAAAGGCCTCCTCCCATCCAAGATACTTTTATATATTGTGCTTTCCAAGCTGCCACTGTTAAGCCAGAGATATATTACCTTAGTATCCTGATCAAATTACCCCTCCACCCACACCCACAAAACCTAATTTGCCAAGAATATCTCGTGGAAGATTTTATCTCAGTGATTTCTGCCACCAATTTCCTCAAATATCCATTTTTGCCAGCCTGAAGTTAAAAATACAATGAAACAGTGAAATGAAAACCAATTTTCTTGGTTTTACAGCCACATCTGAAGAAAACATATTTAAAAAATAATTTGTAGAGAACCAAATTTCATAAATACTTTAAAATATTCAAATATCTTACTGTAGCCTAAAGTAACTTCTCTCAGTAAACTAACTGGCATTAGTTAGAAAAAGTAACACTATAAAAACTTTTTACTTTTGTCTTTTTGGTTTTTATGTGCAGGTAACCTAGTTTCATGGTCACTAACCTGAACCTCCCAACAATAAGCCAAACAAATAATTTATTCTTTAAAAAAGCTGACTTCAGTTTACAGTACATACATTTTATATTACATCTAACAGCAGTAATAACAAAAGTATATATCTTCCAAAAAAAACACAAAATCAAAACTGGTAAACATTAACACACACAAGTAGATCCAAAAAATGACTTAAGAAAATAATTTGCAAACATTGGCTGACAATCCTCAGCAGTGTTAACACCAAGGTAAAGAATACATAAAGAAAAAGAAAAGCACTTTTAAACACTTTTCAGTGGCAAAGTATATAGTAAAACGAAAAACCAAGAAATATTAATATCTATTAAGATGCTCACAATAAAATAGATTTTATTTTGACATAAACTTGATATTTTAAAAATAATTTACAGATCACAGATACAGATGCTCCAAAAAAGCTCCCTCTCTTTTCTTGTTTTAGGACACCTCTTGCCCCTAATATCACAGATATGCCAGTCTTGTGACTACCAGACTTAGAAAGAGAGGCATGGGGGCCACTGCAACATACTGAACAGAAAGGAACTTTTTCCATTATAAATTTTTTTAAATTTATCAAAATATTTAAATGCTCAGTTTGGATAAACAATCAAGTCTTCATCCAATTTTCTCATATATAGCAAACCATGCTCACTTAAAAAATATACTTACTTCAGCTTTCTTATATATATTTATAAATATATATATATTTCCCTCTCTTTCAAATGGAGCTCTTGATATTTTTACCCTAAGTATTGTTACATGTACGTATGTTTTAATTACACATTTTAGGAAAACACAAAACCCACGGTATTTCAAATTTCCATAACTAGGAAATTGCGTATTTATAATATACAAAGCCCTAAAAAAATACACTTTTCACGGGAAAAATAAATAAAAAAGACAAGTGGATTTATACAAATTAAGAAAAAATTAACCTGGGTTGGTTTCAGTGTGGTTCTTGAGTCTGTATCAAGCACATTTGATTTTATTCTTCCAGAGTTTTCATCTTCTGAATATGTTTTTAAAACTTTCAATTGAGATTTTAGGATCTCCACATTTGTTTTTCATTCCACATCATCTTCCACCAAGCTCTGAGCTTGAAGGATTGTCAGGAGCTTTGTCAGAAGCACCTGGAACAGTGGTGGTGGAAGAGTTCATAGTAAAACTTGCCATCACAGCTGTGGCTGTTCACAAAGGGCAGTGGCATTGGTTAAATGCTCCACAGCCCTCTCCTATTCACCTGGGGCTAGGATCTCCTTTGGTGAGCTGTATTTCTTCAAAGAAGTATTTCTGAACTTCTTTGGTACGTTTCAGATTGGATAACTTGGAAAGCCTGGCTCTCTGCTTGGCAAGTTTTGGTTTTCTTTCTTGGCTCTCACAGCTGTTTTTGAAAATGGGTTCTCTCTGTCTCTTGCAGTATAATTAAATACAGTACCCCATGCAGAGGGCCCCATGTACACTGGTGGTGAGTCCTCTTTTCCAACCCACCATTTTCCCTTGGTTGCCCAGTGAATAGGGCAGCATTGGTCAGCAAAGTAGCCATTGGCTGCCAACACTCCAATTATGAAGTTTTTAATTGCTATTATTTTTTATCTTCTGTGTGTGCATTAGGGAGCCACCAAATTATGTGGCATCATGACATATGGAAAAAGGTTAAAAATTAAGATACAGATTTAGACATACATTGGTTCCTTGTCTTTTCGTAGAATGCATAAGAGGTGTGGAATGGGCAATTGAGGAAGCTCTTTTTTCTGTAGGTAACTATTTGGCTAGCATCTCAGACTGATGAGGGAAAATGAATTAAACAAAATTAGCACTCAGGTAGTCATGATTGCTGTGTGATATGGCTTTCTATTCCTTTTGAATATCTCCAAATAAAATGTGAAATGAAGAAAATAATTTATCTTTTGTTCTCTTAATGAGAAAATGCAAAACTCAGTGGCTTCCTAACATGGACAGTAAACACTGAAAATGTTTATTTCATCTGAGGGATATACAGCTATTCGGAACTAAAGGATAGAGCAGTCCTTGGATCTGAAATAAGACAGGATCACTCTTGATAATACATACATCAGGAAGCAAACATTGTGATCTGGGGTTTTGGGAGGGGATGGGACTGGGGCTTGGGCAGGACAAGAGTAGGAATGGCCAATGGCAGGCCATGAGTCAGACCAGGTCTCCTGGGCCTAATCTGGTTCCCACTCCCTCTTTAGGAACCATCCCTCTTCATATCAGGTGGTGTTTATAAATCATGCCTGTGAGCATGGGTGGAACTCCATACTTAGCTTCCTGAAGAACCAACAAACTGTCTTCAACATTGGTGGCCAGAGCCCTTTACCAATTTACAATCCCACCAGCCGTGAACGAGCATTCTCCTGCCTTTCTGCACATCTTCTCTGCACTTCTGGTATGTGGGAAGCCTGTACTTCCCACATATGAGGTCCCAGGTTCAATACCTCACCCTGGAATCTCAAAAAAAAAAAAAAAAAAAAAAAAAAAAAAGAAGCAGCAGCTATTTAAAGCCAATTGCCTGGCTGTCCCAGTCACAGAAATTCCTCTACAGTTTTATTATTTCCATGAATATAATACACCAGTTATTTCATTTATATACCAAACTTTCCTAACTGGATTTCCTGTTCACAGAAATCCTCAAAATAAAATACTGACCAAGAGGTAAAAGCATCTGAAATTAGTTTGGGTTTCTACCTCCGTCCTTATTATCATCAGGACTAACAGGGATGCCTAGGCCCAAAATGACCCTGTGGTCACACATGACATTAATCTGCATCTTCTGCCCAAAGGATCAGAGCTGCAAAAGGATGGACTGAGTATCTGGGGAGTCTGGGAGGAATGAGGACCCCATAGAAGACATAGGGAACTATCAGCCCTTCACAGGGGACTCAGAGAAGAAGACTGCTCAGGGGAGGGCTTGTGGGAAAAGACACAGAATAGAATGAGCAGGATTCTGCTGACCAAAAATAGCATTTCCCTGAGCTTAGGGAGGAATGTGTGGGGAAGGGAATAAAAGGTACAGGAGGAGTGGGAAAGGAGTTATAAATTGTCATGTTTCCATGAAAATAAAATCATGTACAATTGTGTCAGGGCACCTGACAACAGAGTGATACAGAAGCCATGTTGTGAACCTTTAAGTTAATATGTATAGACATATAAAAATGTAGACTTCAATGTTGGTGTGAATGTTTCTATAAGTAAACATATCCACAGTTATTTTGGCCCTCACTGGCCCCAGGACCTATAGCTAGCCTTATTTAGTCAACTATCTAAGATAGGAGGTAGGGGTATGGCTTGGAGACCAGGGCAGAATGTGTCATAAGAGACCCAGGTGGAACTTTGCCCTGATTTAGGAGTGTCTGAGAGAGTTTACTTTAGAGAAGTCAATTGGCTTTAAAAATAATTGGGAAGCCATTATGAATAGCATTACATGGCCTACAATTGTCTCTTAATAAACATCTACCTACCAAGAAATGAAAGGTCTTCCAAATGGTCTGTCATTCTGTGCACCAGGCCTTGGGGATGCATCCCTAGGAGGAGGCTTCCCCTGGAAAGAATCCCTCCACATTGGAAAGCTCTCATCCAACATAGGGACAGGGACAAATGCATTTGTGGGAGGGGTTTAGCGTTGTTGTTGGTAATATTGATGAGTCATTTCAGACATAGTAGCTTTAAAATTCTCAAAGCTGGCTTGCCTAGCTCTCCCTTTTACAGAAAAATCTCTTAAGAATATACCTATGGAGAAATGAAGTTATTTTGAGATCTTTGGGGCACAGCCAAGCTCAAATAATTACACATCTAATTGTCTTAAAATTAGCACAATAAGCATTCTTTAGCCATTTAGTATTAACTGGCTTTGCATACTCCAGGAAACTGGCACAACATAGGCCCTCAACTTATAGGCTAGGCATGGACATTTATAAGGCCCCAAGCTGCCTTGGATCCCCTGGCCCTGCTTCCCCTTCAGTGGACTCTTTCCCACCTGTGGCCTCTGGAAGTTTCCTGGAGGGGTCCCTGCCTACAAAGCAGTCAACACCAACCCCTTATGACTACATTGTGTGTCACTGCCATCTAGTGGTCACATCTTCTGGGTCAACTCCAAAATCCTCCATTTAATTTCCCTACAGTTGCTCATTCTGCTAAAGTGCTTCCTATGGCCACTGAGCATATGAATTTTATTTCTTTTCTGACCCCAAAGGGGCCCTGTCTGGTGTTCCTCTGCTTTTTCTTTAGCTGCCCCAAGGGTAGAGAGGGTGGATGTGGGAGGCGAGCAGAGACCTTTGTCCTGGCCCCAGATTCAGAGAGGGGGTGGGTCCCAGCTGGGAAACATGTGGTGGGGAGTCAGGAAGGAGGAGCAGGAGCCGGGAAGCATCCTCCCTGCACCCACACCCCTCTTTCCACATTTTATTCCAGCTCTGGCTCCCGGGACCAATCTCCAACTGTGGCACTGGGGACATCATGATCAGACATCTGTGACATAGCCCTGGTCCACTACTCCACATGACCCTCCTGCCCCTCCCCCCCACTACTTGGCTCCCTTCATGGAAGCCCTGCCCTCTCAGAGCCTTCCCTCCCTCCTGCCTATCAGCCCTTTGCCCTGTCCTTTCAGGACTTGTTCACAGAGATCTAGAACTTTCATCTGCCTGGAAGCTAAATGTCTGCCTCCATATTAGTGATTCTCAAATGGGACTAGGAAAAGTGAGGAATTGGAATGCCCCGGACTGTGGAGTGTCCAAGAACCCGTGCAATTTTTAACCTCCCACCTGGTTGTGGGGTAGTTGGAAGAAGGCTTTGAGTGGAGAGGAGCCTGTGGCTATATCCCAGCTTCATCGACACTGAAGCCTCCAGCTTTCAGAATGTTTGCATTTGAAAAAAGTGAGTACAATCTACTAGTGGGAATTGTGAGCAAAGGCTAGGGATTGCATCTTAAGTAAGTAACCAAGCCTTAAATCATCTACAAGAAATCATTCACAGATAAATAACAGATATTGGTTAGAGCCACCTCCAGAAACCAGCGCTAAACTGCCTGACATCTGAGCTCAGAAGCTTCCTGTGGAATAACCAAGTGATGCCTGATCTCTATAGGTAAGTAATTCCTAAGCTGAATGCTACAGGGAAGGACACCTACTTCCTCAGGTGGGTGCCTTTCCCAGGACATGTGGGCACCTACTTCCATGGGTGATCTCATCACTGGCTAATTCCCTTCTGCAAAAGTGGGAGCCTACCAGGGTCTTCACTCTGAGCAAGCTTACAAAGACCTACTAAAAGCCAGACAATATCAGGGCTGAAATTCAATGAGTATTTTAGCCAAAATGTCCATGATGGTGAAATATTTGGGGATAAGACTTTTATCCTGGGACTGCCCTTCCTTATATCTCTGCTTTGGGATCTGACTCTCACTGAGAAAGTCCTGGGAAAGCCTGTGGAAGGAGAATAGCAGGGGAAGACCACAGGATGGCTGGTCAATGGCCACTACCTGGGACTGATGACACCCTTGACCTAAGGATGCAGAGAACCCTGATCCCTAGATCATGGGTAAGGGCAGATGGGACCATCGGTGATTTTATGTATACAATTGTCAGGGTTTTTGTTTATTCCAGGTAAGGTGTCAAAGCACCAATAACTATGGTGTGGAAAGTAAGAGCAAAAGAGGCCACTGCAAAGTGTGGATGTTGGATAAGAATTGTTCCTATAGTCACAATTCCCTGAGGGGCAGGGGACTGGGATTTTAATGCAGGAGAAAGAGGCAGGGAAGCTTCAGGAAAGGGGCTGTGTGGAGCCCCTGTAAGGTGGCTGCCTGGGCCTGATCTGTGACTGATGCAAGACACTCTCTCATCCTGCTGGTAGCTCACCTGGCCCAAACCTTGCTGGTAGTAAGAGCCTTGGTTGAGCCAGACTGCCAGTATTGGACAGAGGGGTTTCCCAGTAAAAAAATTCCATGACTATGTCAAAGAGGCTTCCCTAGGGCAAGAGAGGCACTCAGGTTCTTTTCTATGGCAATGCTCAGAGGAATTCTCTCTCCTCTCTCCATTGCATATTCTCCATCTTTTTAAGTAAAACCTGACCTTATGAATTGTTTGCCTGGTGACATCTGCCTTGGCTATCAACCAGCTCTGGAGAGGTCTGTTTCCCTCTTTTGTATGTAAATAGAGGAGAGGCTTAGATTCTTTAGTGTTACTAGTCAATTACCTCTCTCTTTCTCTTTTTTTCTGGGATGAGAGGGGTCACTTACTCTTACCAAACAGTCTGCACTTTCTCCTCACCTCCGTCTTTTTTCCACCTGTTGAACATTTTTATTTTTTCCAATTTTTGTGACCAAGATCAAAGCTGCTTAAATATTCATGTACAGGATTTTTTGTGGAAATAATTTCCATTCACTTGAGTAAATATATACAGTTGGAGTTAAAGAACCATTTGTTAAGTGTATGACTTACTTTATAAGAAACTGGCATTATCTCCCCAAGTGGCTATATTATTTTGTTTTGCATTCACATGAGTAATAAATATGAGTGCCTGTTGTTCTGCATTCATGCCACTATTTGATAGTCTCATTTTTTTTTCTAACTAGTATGTAGGGGTATCTCATTATGTTCTAATTTGCATTTCCCTCATGACTAATATGTTGAGTTTTTCTTCTTATATTATTTCCCACCCATATATCTTTTTAATGCGGCAGTATTAAGATCATTTAGCCATTTTTTAATTGTAATGTTTGTATTCTTATGGCTTAGTTTTAAGTGTTCTTTTATCCTGGATACAAGCTCTTAATTATATATGAGATTTACATATATATTCTGCAAATCTGTGGCTTGTCTTTTCTTTCTAACTGTGTCTTTCTCTGAATGAATGTCTTTAATTCTAATCAAGTCAATTTCATCCGTTTTTGTTGTTGATGTCATTTGGTGTTCCTTGTTCTCTGAACAAAATCTTTAAGTAAAATTTTCTATTTCAGTTTCCAGTTTAGACTCCCTTTCAGGGACCTGTTTGACTTTCCTTGCAGTAATGGAGACTCATAGGCAACCATTTCTCTGTCTCTAGGGTGTCCCAATTGATCTTGGAGGTTTCTGTTCTCACCAGCATGATGGTGGTTGGATCATGTGTGATTGTTTGAGCACTCATTGTTGAAAAGCCCATGCTTTCTGCACTGAATTGTCTTAGAAAATCTACTGAAAACCTATTGCCCATATATAGAAGCCTAGAGGGTCTTCAACTCTGAACAGACTTATAGAGATGAACTAAATGCTAGATGCTTTCAGAGCTGTAATTCAATTGGTATTTTAGGCAAGGTGTCCATGGTGGTGACATATGTGGGGATGGGACAAATACCAAGACTGCCCTTCCATATAGCTCTGCTTGGGATCTGACCCTGGCTGAGAAAGTGCTGGGGAGGCCTGGGGAAAGGGGATTGTGAGGGGCATTCCTGGGATGCCCAGCCAATGGCTGCTGCCCAGTGCTGACAACTCCCTTTGCTGAAAGATGTAGAGACCATGAATGCCTAGGTAAGGGGGAAAGGCACATGGTGGCCAGCTATGATTTTATATATGCAATTGTCAGGGTTTATGTGTGTCCCAGGCAAGGTGTTAAGGTATCAATACCTACAGTGGGGAAATGGAAACACAAAAGAGGCTACCAGTAGGCATCACTGTTGGATAAAAATTGTTCCAATAGTCACAATTCCTGGGGGCAGGGGACTGGGCATTTGATATACAGGAGGAGGAAGTGAGGGCCCTCCAGGGAAGGGCCTTTGTGCCCCTGTGGGGTGGCTGCTGAGGCCTCATCTATGGCTGATGACAGACCCTGTCATGTCCTGCCAACAGCTCACCTGGTCCCTAGCCTTGTTGTTAGTAGGAGCCTTGGTTGAGCAAAGGCTGCCTGGTAACTTGGGGAGAGAGATTTCCCAATAAAAAATATTCCAAGACTCTGAGTCAAAAGAGCCTCCCCAGGGCTGGGGATGCACTATGGTTCTCTTCTATCTGAATGGTCAGAGAAATGCTCTCCCCATTGCATTATCTCCATCATTTTAATTAAAACTCTGACCTTATGAATTGTTTGCCTGTGGGCATCTGCCTTGGCTATCAGCCAGCTCTGGACAGGCCTGTCTTTCTTCTTTTGAAAAGTAAAAAAAGGAGGGGCTCTGAGTCTCTAGTATTACTAGTCAATTACCTCTCTCTATTCTTTCTGGAAAGATAGAGGTAGACCCGATATTATTCTCACCAACAGTCTGCTCCTTTCTTCTTGTCTTCTTGAACAAAATCTTTTAAGTATGGTTGGTATCTCCAATCAAGTAAAATTTTCAGTTTTAGTTTCCAGTTTGGTCTCCCTTTTGGCTCCCTTTGGGGGCCCTGCTTCACTTTCCATGTGATGACTGAAAAACTGTTGTTCCTGCTGACCAGACCCATAGGTAACTGTCTCTCTCTGTATGATTGGGCCTTATAATGGGTGTTTGTTTAGCTTTGTAAGAAACCGCATTTTTTTCTCAAAAAAAAATGCATTTTTTTACATTGCCACCAACATTCTGTGAGGGTTCCAGTTCCTTCACATCCTGGCCAACCCTTGGTATGGTCAGTCTTCTTAAATTTTAGCTATTGGAGTTGATGTGTTGTGATTTTAATATGCAGATTCCTAAAGACTTATGGTTTTATGCATTTTTTTAGGTGCTTATTTGATATCAATGCATTGTCTTTTTATTAAAGTGAATATTTTACCTATAATTTTGTTATTATTGAGCTCTGTGGGCTCTCACCACATTTTTGATATATCATTTAACAGATATATGATTTTCAAAACTTATCTCTGAGTCTGTGGCTTATTTTCTAATTCTCTTCATGATGTCTTTTGAATAACAGAAGTTATTCAATTTGATGAAGTCCTATTTTATTTATTTGGAAATTGTGGTTTTGCTGCCATAGCAAATATTTTAAGAGGTGCTAAGAAACCATTGCCCAAGTAAAAAACATGAGGATTTTCATGTTTTCTTATGGAACTTTTAGAGTTTACATTTCAAATTACAATCTGTTATAAATATGTGATTGATTGAACATTATTTTATTTTATTTTATTTTTTTTATTTTTATTGTGGGTAAAAATCAAAATTCTCACAATACATACAAACATTTGCAAAATGATATATGAATATATATGCATATATGTGATTTTGCTTACAAAAATGTTATTTATATATATATATATATATATACAAACACTTTAAGAGGTGCTTAGATTACCCAAAATATTACACGGAACCCACTGGGATTCCCATGTTGCCCACCTCCCACACCTCCCACCACATCCCACACAAACATCTCCCACAAGTGTGGCCCACCACCCTCATTGAACTTACACATCCTGGAGCCTTGCCACCAAACATAGACCACAGTTCACACCGTAGACCACACTCTCTCCCACTCTGAGTGGTGTGTGCTGATTTAAAATGGCCTACATCCGTTGCCACAATGTTACTCAGGACAACCTCTAACTCCCAAAGAAGCCCCTGTATTTCAACTGCTCATCCCCTCCCTACCCCAAAATTGTCAAGTGGCCACTGGCTCCACCTCATTGTTATAATTTCTTGCATTGCTAGAATCACCATATGTGAACAAGAGAATACCATCAAGTCCACTCTAGTCCATAGTTCTTCCCCCAATCCTGAGGGGACTGGGATGGTGATGTCCACTCCAACTCCAAGTGAGAGAGGGCTTATATCCCATGGATATGGTGGGTGGGATGATTCTGCCTGCAGATGCAGGCCCTCTCCATTCGCTGGGATGGCCATTGCCCATTGTTGTCTCCTCACCAGGTGACTTGGATGAGTCCATTGAGCTGTAGGGTAGGAGTTGCAGCTCCACCGAGATTTCATGCACACCTGGCACATAGGTAGGCGGGAGGCTCCAGTCTCTGGAAGTATACCTACAAACTCCAGCATCACATATAGGTTTGAATAGAAGGGACTGGTGAACCATGTGCAGGGAGGACTTATTTGAGTCCAATTCTGTCACTCTCAGGAGCACAGATTCCAAAATAGAGCCCACTGATAAGGCATCAGTCTCTGTGGCTATCCCCCCTTATATAGGACCTGGGTGTCTCCAGAGCTCTCAGGAACCCCTCTGTGTGGGGTGATAGGCACTTAGATGTTCTATGAGCTCCTACTGAGGTGTGCGTAAGAGTTACCTCTGGGATGACCTCCCAACTCTCTTTGAAGTCTCTTAGCCACTTGAACTCATTTGTCTTTACCATTTCCCCCTTTTATTCAAGGTCTTTTTCCAGTTGTGTTGCCAGTTGGCACTTGGTATTAAACCCTCGTTGCCAGGGAGGCTCATCCCCGGGAGTCATATCCCACGATGGGGGGAAGGTAATGCAATCATATGCTGAGTTTGGCTTAGAGAGAGGCCACATTTGAGCAACAAGGAGTCTCTCAGGTGGCAACCCCACAACTGCAGGCTAAGTCTCATTTACAAGAGCAAAGACTCACAAGGGTAGTCATCAATTAAAAAAAACACATCAGTGGGTCATCCTATTTTGACAGGCACTGTCCCTACACTCAGAGGACTATTGCTGCTCCCTTGGAGACTGTGGCAGAGCTCTCCAGGCAAGGAATTCAGATTCCCTCATTTATTGTGTGATTATCCACCCATCGTGACCATGCCCCATCCCCCGATCCTTTGAATGATTTTGTATATCTTTCATGTATATTCGGATGAACCAATCCCCGCGAAACCCCCCAAGACACCCCCCCGCAATAATCCCCCGCAGTACCCATTGTAACCCTTCTGTGATCCAAATCTTCCATGAACATTTAGTCCATAAAATAATCAAATACACTTACTAGGAAAAAGAAACAAGTGTGATAAGCTTACAGGCAAGAGACAAACATAAGGAAACTCAGGGGAAAATAAAAAAAAAAAGAGAAGGAAAAAAACAAATGCTCAAATAAAGAACAAAACAAAATAAAATATAATTAGTGGATTGGGACATTCAAAAAATGGGCAAAAAAGCAAAGGAAATGCCTTTAATATATATATATATTTTTTCCTTTCTCTTTTCTTCCTTCCCTTTTTTTCTTCCCTTTATCACTGTGTTATCGGATGTCTGGTGTTCCATGACACCTTCCTCCTCTCAATCCCCATTGTCTCCCAATTTTTCATTTAATTTTCAAAGAAGTTTTAGGTCACACCAAAGTCACACATGGAGTGCCGGAGACTCCCAGATACCAAACCACCCCCCCTTCCCCACCCCATATTAACTCCCCCCCCTTTTTTTTTTGGTTGTTAGCATTGTTATAACTGTTATGCAGATAGCAAAATATAGCAACTAAACATTGTCAGTGATTTACAGTATAGTTTACAATTTAGATGATACAGTTTAATATTTTGATGATATTTACCATGTCCTGTGTCCATTACTGTAAGGTAATGAAAAACCTTCCCCATGACCACCAAACAACCCATTAGGTCTTGACTGTTCCCTTCTCCCCAGCCCCCCAGGGCCCGTGATACCCCCCTCTCCCAACCTATGGAATGTGAAGATTTACAGTTACATGCCCTGGGGATTTGAACCAGCACTTCCTAATCCACCCACCCCCCAGTGCTGCACCACCAAACCCAGGAACACCACCACTCATCTGCCCCATCCCCCAAAATGTAACCACACTCTATCCCTTTACCATAGATTATGTCCATATGGGTGATGGCTCAAAGCCTGCTCTTCTCTTACTCTCCTTTGTTAACCTATCTTTCAGACAATGGTTCTCAGAGACTGCTCAGTTTCCTCAGTTCAGATCAGTGAGGTCATATACTGTTCATCCTTCAGTGCCTGGCTTGCTTCACTCAACATAAGGTCTTCAAGATTCATCCACGTTATTCCATGTGTTAGCACTTTGTTCCTTCTTACAGCTGAGTAATATTCCATTGTATGTATGTACCACATTTTGCTTATCCATTCGTCTGTTGATGGGCACCTGGGCTGATTCCAACTTTTGGCAATGGTGAACAATGCCGCTATGAACATTGGTGTGCATATATCTGTTTGTATTTTTGTTTTCAGTTCTTCTGGTTATATACCCAGCAGTGGAATTGCTGGATCATATGGAAGACCTATTGCTAGTTTTCTGAGGAACCGCCAAACTGTCCTCCACAGTGGCTGGACCATACCGCAGTCCCACCAGCAGTGGATGAGGGTTCCTATTCCTCCACATCCTCTCCAACATTTAGTGTCTCCTGTTTTTTTAATAGCTGCCATTCTGATGGGTGTAAGATGGTATCTCATTGTAGTTTTGATTTGCATTTCCCTGATAGCAAGTGATGTTGAGCATTTTTTCATGTGCTTTTTAGCCATTTGTATTTCTTCCTTGGAGAAGTGTCTTTCAGGTCACTTGCCCATTTTTTAAATGGGTTGTTTGTCCTTTTATTTTCGATGTGTAGGATTTCTTTATATATGCAGGATATTAGGCTCCTATCAGATATATGGTTGCTGAATATTTTTTCTCATTGGGTAGGCTGCCTTTTTATTTTCTTAATAACATCCTTAGAGGTGCAGAAGTTTTTAATTTTGAGAAGATCCCATTCATCATTTTTTTCTCTTGCTGCTCGTGTTTTGGCTGTGAAGTTCATGAAACCATTTCCTATTACAAGGTCCTGTAGATGCTTCCCTACATTATCTTCCAAGGTTTTTATGGTTTTGGCTCTTATATTTAGATCTTTGATCCATCTTGAGTTGATTTTTGTATAAGGTGTGAGATGGTATTCTTCTCTCATTTTTTGGATATGGATATCCAGTTCTCCAAGCACCACTTGTTAAAGAGGCCACTCTCTCCCAACTGGATGGGCTTCATGGCCTTGTCAAATAACAGATGACTGTATATGTGAGGATCTATATCAGAACTCTCAATCCGGTTCCATTGGTCAGTAGGTCTATCCTTGTGCCAATACCACGCAGTTTTGATCACTGTAGCTTTGTAGTATGTTTTCAAGTCAGGTAATGTGATACCTCCAACTTCATTTTACTTTTTCAATATATCTTTGGCAATTCGGGGCCTCTTGCCTCTCCAAATATATTTTGTGGTTAGTTTTTCCAGTTCCTTAAAAAATATACTGTTGACTTTTATTGGGATTCCATTAAATCTGTAGATTAGTTTGGGTAGGATAGACATCTTGATGATGTTTAATCTTCCTATCCATGAACAGGGAATATTTTTCCATTTATTTAAGTCTTCTTTGATTTCCTTTAACAGTGTTGTGTAGTTTTCTGTATATAAGTCCTTAACATCTTTAGTTAAATTTATTCCTAGGTATTTGATTCTTTTGTTTACTATTGTAAATGGTATTTTTTTCCTGATTTCCTCCTCGGTTTGCTGGTTATTGGTGTACAGAAATGCTACTGATTTTTGAGCGTTGATCTTATAGCCTGCAACATTACTGAACTCCTTTATAAGTTCTAGAAGTCATGTTGTTGATGTCTCAGGGCTTTCTATGTATAGGATCAAGTCATCTGCAAATAATGAAATTTTTACTTCTTCTTTTCCAATCTGGATGCCTTTTATGTCCTTTTCTTGTCTCAGTGCTCATGCAAGTACTTCTAAGACAATGTTAAATAGGAGTGGTGATAGTGGGCATCCTTGTCTTGTTCCCGATCTCAGAGGGAAGGCTCTTAGGATTTCACCGTTGAAAATGATGTTAGCTTTGGGTTTTTCATATATACCCTTTATCATTTTCAGAAAGTTTCCATCTTTTCCTATCTTTTGTAGTGTTTTTATGAGTAAAGAGTGCTGTATTTTGTCGAATGATTTTTCTGCATCTATAGAGATGATCATGTGATTTTTTTCTTTCAGTTTGTTTAGGTGGTGTATTACATTGATTGATTTTCTTATATTGAACCATCCTTGCATACCTGGGATGAAACCCACTTGGTCATGGTGTATAATCCTTTTGATATGTTGTTGAATGTGATTAGCAAGTATTTTGTTAAGGATTTTAGCATCTAGGTTCATTAGAGAAATTGGTCTGTAATTTTCCTTTCTTGTGGTATCTTTATTTGGTTTTGGTATTTGGGTAATGTTGGCATCATAGAATGAGTTAGGTAATATTCCTTCTACTTCTATTTTTTGGAAGAGCTGAAGTAGAATTGGTGTTAGCGCTTTCCGGAATGTTTGGTAGAATTCAGCTGTGAAGCCATCTGGTCCTGGACTCTTCTTAGTTGGGAGTTTTTTAATGACTGAGTCTATCTCTTTAATTGTAATTGGGCTGTTGAGTTCATCTATTTCTTCTTTCATCAATGTCGGCTGTTTGTGGGTTTCTAGAAACTTGTCCATTTCCTCTAAATTGTCATTCTTGTTGGCATATAATTTTTCAAAGTATCCTCTTATGATACTCTTTATTTCTGTGGGGTCAGTAGTGATATCACCTTGCTCATTCCTTATTTTATGTATTTGCATCTGTTCTCTCTTTTTCTTTGTTAGTCTGGCTAAGGGTTTGTCAATTTTGTTGATATTCTCGAAGAACCAGCTTTTGTTTTTGTTTATTGTTTCCAGTGCTTTCTTATTCTCTATTTCATTTAGTTCTCCTCTAATCTTGGTTATTTCTTGCTTTCTACTTCCTTTAGGTTTAGTTTGTTGTTCTTTTTCCAATTCCTCCAAGTGTGCAGTTAGGTCTTCAATTTTAGCTCTTTCTTCTTTTTTAATATATGAATTTATGGCTCTGAACTTCCCTCTCAGGACTGCTTTCCCTGCATCCCATAGGTTTTGATATGTTGTGTTGTTGTTTTCATTAGTTTCAAGGTAGTTATTGATTTCTTTTGAAATTTCCTCTTTGACCCATTATTTGTCTAAGAGTGTGTTGTTTAACTTCCATATCCTTGTGCCTAACCTGTTTCTCTGGCCCTTATTGATTTCCAACTTCATTCCTTTGAGGTCAGAGAAATTACTTTGTATAATCTCAATCTTTCTGAATTCATTGAGTGTTGTTTTGTGGCCTAGCATGTGGTCTATTTTGGAGTATGTTCCATGTGCACTGGAGAAGAATGTAAATCCCGCTGTATTTGGGTGAAGTGTTCTGTATATGTCTATTAAGTCCAAATCTTCTAATGTATTGTTGTGTGCCTTAGTTTCTTGATTGATTCTCTGCCTAGATGTTCTGTCTAATGATGATAGTGGTGTGTTGAAGTCCCCTGCTATAATTGTAGAGGAATTTATTTCTCCTCTTAGTTTTTCCAGAGTTTGCCGCACGTATTTTGAGGCACCCCGATTAGGTGCGTAAATGTTGATGATTGTTCTCTCTTCTTGAGAGATTATTCCTTTTACTAATATGTAGTGTCCATCTTTGTCTCTTACAATAGTTTTGCATTTAAAGTCTATTTTGTCTGATATTAGAATAGCTACTCCTGCCCTTTTTTGGCTATTGTTAGCTTGTAAAATTGTTTTCCAGCCATTCACTTTCAGCCTCCTTGAATCCCTGGGTCGAAGGTGAGTTTCTTGTAGCATATAGATGGATCATTTTTTCTTATCCATTCTGCTAATCTGTGTCTTTTGATTGGTGAATTTAATCCATTAACATTCAGTGTTATTACTCATAACGAATTTCTTACTTTAGTCATTTTTTCTTTGGGTTAATGTATGTCATATGTTGTTTTGTTTCTCTTTTTGACTTTTCAGTTGTTTTTAAACTCTCCTCCAACTCTCTCTCCTTTGTTTTTTCCTTTCAACTTGTAGAGATTCCTTTAGTATATCTTGAAGTACTGGTTTCTTCTTGACATACTCTCTTAATTGCTGTTTATCTGTGAATATTTTGAACTCTCCATCATTTTTGAATGCCAATTTTGCTGGATAGAGAATTCGTGGCTGGAAGTTTTTTTCTTTTAGTGTTTTGACTATGTCATACCACTGTCTTCTTGCCTCCATGGTTTCAGCTGAGAAATCAGCACTTAATCTTATTGTGCTTCCCTTGTATGTGATGGTTCTCTTTTCTCTTGCTGCCTTGAGTATTTTCTCTTTGTCTTGAGCATTGGACAGTTTGACAAGTATATGTCTTGGAGTTGGCCTGTTGGGATTTATACTATTTGGGGTGCGCTGTGCTTCCTGGATCTGCACATCCATCTCTCTCAATAGAGTTGGGAAGTTTTCAGCCATAACTTCCTTCAACACTCCTTCTGTTCCCTTTCCCTTCTCTTCTCCTTCTGGGATGCCCATAATGCGTATGTGTGTGCGTCTTGCATTATCGGTTAATTCCCTGAGACCATACTGGATTTTTTCTATCTTTTTGTCTATGTTTTCTACAATCTCTTTGATTTCAACTGTATTGTCTTCCATATCACTAATTCTTTCCTCTGCCTGTTCAATTCTGCTGCCATGTGAGTCCAGCGTCTTTTTCATTTCTTGACTTGTGTCTTTGTTCGCCATCATATCCATTACCTTTTTAGGTGTGTTAGCTATTTCTTCAGTATGTTCTCCCAGTGTCTTCTTTATATCCTTAATCTCTTCCTTCAGTTCTTTAAGTTGGTCCATGATATTTGTTTGGATAGCTTTGATTAGTTGTTCGATGTACTGCATTGCTTCCTGGTTTTTATTTTGTGCACTGGACTGGTCCATGTTTTCCAGTTTTTCAGAGTCATTTGTATTTTTCTGTTGCCCTCTGGTCATCATATTATCTTGATGGGTTTGTTCAGTTGATTAGCTTTTCTCTATGCTCTAGAATTTTATTTAGCTGTTGGTTCTGCGTGTGAGTTACGTTTTCTCTTTGGCAGTTTTTCTTCTTATTTTATTTCCTTACTTCTTTCTATGTTCCCTTGAAGGCAAAAGGTTAGGGCCAGAGGAATCAAAAGATGTAAGGAAGGCAGAAGGATAATAGAAATGTTGATAAAAGTTAGAAGAGGGGCAAAATGAGATTCAATGAGATGAATATTTAACTTGTGTAGGCAGTGTAGAGTACTAGGAAAAAATATGGAGTTCCTATAATGGACTGGGAAAACAAATGGAGGAATATATATATATAGTGATTTAGAAGGCTAGAATTATGAGGAGGTAGAGAAATAGTAGAGAAAGGTCTGAAAGGAAAAAGTTAATACTAATAAAAAATAAAAAAATAAAATAAAAAAAAATAAAAAAAAGAAAAAAGAAGAAGGAAACAAGGGGGGTCAATGATACCCCTAGGGTCCAAGTAGATCCTTCCTGCCTACTTGTGTTTATCAATGAATTTCCCCACAGGGTTCTATATGCAGGTCCTGAAGCAGCTTTTAGCTATTAAACTAAATTAAAAAGAATTTATTTTTCAATTGTTGAGGTGACCTCACTTTTTTTTTTTTTTTTTTTTTTTTTTT
>JAKSZT010053872.1:2763294-2784759 GCA_026826555.1 Tolypeutes matacus
TGTGTCTTTGTTCGCCATCATATCCATTACCTTTTTAGGTGTGTTAGCTATTTCTTCAGTATGTTTTCCCAGTGTCTTTTTTATATCCTTAATCTCTTCCTTCCGTTCTTTAATTTGTCCATGATATTTGTTTGGGTATCTTTGATTAGTTGTTCGATGTACTGCATTGTTTCCTGGTTTTTATTTTGTGCATTGGACTGGTCCATGTTTTCCAGTTTCTCAGAGTCATTTGTATTTTTCTGTTGCCCTCTGCTCATCATATTATCTTGATGGGTTTGTTCAGTTGATTAGCTTTTCTCTATGCTCTAGTGTTTTATTTAGCTGTTGGTTCTGCGTGTGAGTTAAGTTTTCTCTTTGGCAGTTTTTCTTCTTATTTTATTTCCTTGCTTCTTTCTATGTTCCCTTGAAGGCAAAAGGTTAGGGCCAGAGGAATCAAAAGATGTAAGGAAGGCAGAAGGATAATAGAAATATTGATAAAAGTTAGAAGAGGGGCAAAATGAGACTTAAGGAGATGGATATTTTACTTGTGTTTATTAATGAATTTCCCCACAGGGTTCTATATGCAGGTCCTGAAGCAGCTTTTAGCTATTAAACTAAATTAAAAAGAATTTATTTTTCATTTGTTGAGGTGACCTCACGTTTTTGTTTTTTTTTTTTTAATTTTTATTTTTTTAGCCAAATGCAGGACCCAAAATAATTCCTCCTCTAGACCAACCCCCTTACGGAAGGGACCCTAGCTGGGCCCATGGAAATTAATCAAGCACGTCCCACTTTCCGGACTCCCCAGGTTAGCTGAAGCTCTGATGTTAGTCAGTGAGGAGTGCTAAAGACGGCGGATTCTGACCCTTCTGGCGCCGAGCTCGAGTGTCACCGGGCTGCTCAGTAAATCAGTTTGAGTGCAGATTTGCATCTGCTCTCAGCCTAATGGTGCTTCAGGTCGGCTTATCTGCTCCCCAAAGCTATGGGGAGGTGCAGGCAGCCAGATCGATATCTAAAAATATAAAATACCCTTCCCTGTCTTCCAACAGAACCCTCCCTTTTTTGGGAAGTGTCCCTACCTCCTGGCTCCGCAGCGGCCCGGGTCTTATCCCTGGGTGGCTAGGGAAATCAGCTGCGTTTCCCGACCAAAATCCCCCCTCTGGTTCACCGGGTGCTGATTAGCTCATTTGCTCTGTTCACACAAGGTCCAAGGGGCGACAGGCAGCCAGATCCCCAGAAAATAAAACTTTTTCGCCCTGCCCGCGGCTTCAAATGGCCGTTTTATTTAATTTTATTTTTTTTCCCTAACCGCGGGGCTCAGCTGCCTGTGCCACCTCCACCGGCAGCCTCAAAACTCACGAATCTCCACCATTCGGTCCACGCTGCCAATCCGCACAGATAGATGTCCCAAGCTTCTCACTCCACGCGTACACAGCACAGACCCCCGGGCAGGACCCCGTCCACAATCCGCCTTGCTCTGGGAGCTTGCAGTGTGCGCCCTCCTACACTAACGCCATCTTGGCCCCTCCTCCCTGAACATTATTTATTGCATAGCCCATATTTCCTCCACTGAATTGTCATATCTGCAGAAAATCTATTATCCATATGTATGAGGATATTTCTGGTCTCTGAATTGTGTTTCACGGATTGACTTGGTTATTTGCTTGCCAAAGTCACATGTTCTTGATTACTGGAGCTTTAAATTGTGTCTTGATTTCAGGTAGTTTAGATCTTCTAGATCTATTGCTTTTCTTTCAAAGTTTTTTTGGCTGTTCTAAGTTATTTTCATTTCCATATGAATTTTAAAATCTGGTCCTTAGTTACAGAAAAACCTGCTGGCATCTTACTTGGGATGGTAGTGAACTTATAAATTAATTTGTGTAGAACTGAGACCTTACCAAAACTGTGGTTGGTGTCCATTTACATGGTCTACTTCGCCATTTATTTACTTTTCCTTTCTTTTAGAAAGGTTTTTAAAATAAGTCATCAGTTTATGATCTTGTTCATCTTTCCAATTCATAGAAGTATTTATTTTATTTTTTTTGATGCTCTTGTGAATAGTATTTTTATTTTCATATCATTTCATGGCAGTATATTGCAATGCAACTTATTGTTTTTTCTTTTTATTTTGAAATAATTATAGATTCATAGAAGTTTGCAAAGATAGTATACAGAGATGTCCCATATACCCTTTACCCAGTTTCCACTAATAGTAGATTCTGACATCACTATAGAACAATATCAAAGCCAGGAAATTGAATTTGATACAGTGTGTGCACAGTTCTTTTTTTCCCCACTTTTTCACTAGTGTCAGTTTATCTAACCACTATGCCATCAAGGTACAGAACTATTCAGTCCTTAGGTCTTACCCACTTTCCTCAGATCCCCACCCCATCTTCATTATTCCTAATCCCTGGCAACACTAATTTGTTTTCATCTCTATAATTTTGTCATTTCAAGAGAGTTATATAAACGGAATCATCCAATATGTGGCTTTTTAAGGTTGACTTTTTCACATGGCATAGGTCTTTTTTTTTTTAACTAGGAAGTTTAAAGCCAATGACACCTTTTTCCTTCCTTGTCAGATTAAGTAACACAGAGAGTTTCAGTAATTATCCCCAGGCCCAAGTGCTCAATGTGAGGAGAACTGGGCCTATGGAAGGGCTCTTTGCTTTCATCTACTCCTCTTAGACATAAAAGATGGTTTGTGTGTGTGTGTGTGTAAACAAATTTTTAGAGGGAAATGGACACAAGGGAAAATATTTTAAACTATGCTTAAATGGAATGGAATACATCCATAAATAAGGTTCATTGCTCAAAAGGTGTTAGGAAACCAGATGAAAGTTTTGTGGAAACAGAAATGAATTCATGCACATTGCTAGTTTTATGTTAATTTACTTCAAATTTTTGCAGAAAGTGAATGTGAATGTAAATTCTAAGAATAAGTGAGCTGGGCCTTCTAAACACTGGATTCTATAGGGACATATGATTTATCTTTGCATGTACAAAATTGTCTCTTCTACAATGTCAGTTTCATTACAATTACTGAACACAGCACATTGTCTACTAGCAATTTGCTGAAAATAAATTTGTAAAAACTAAATTTCCCAAACTTCCACATTTACCAACATCACTGACAAACACTTATTTTTTGTAAATCATAAGCAAATTTTAAGGCAATTCATATTTGTATTGAATTGTTTCTAACACCATTAAGGATAACTGGAAGTTCTAGTTGAGTAGTTTCAATTTTCTTGAATGGTACCATTAAAATGATTATTTGCTGATTGACTATCAGACTGGTTGGGTGGTCAAATAAATATAATGTTTATCTAGAAATGTATATTTTGTCACCATTGTCCCGAAATGATTTACAAACTGAGGAAGAGAGTGGGATAAAAATCACAAAATAATCCATATAAACAAAATCAAAACCAAACCAACCCTACCTGACAGATTATCTGATCAGAGAACCTGCTCAGATAGCTTTCCCTTAACTGAGAGGAGAGAGGCCCCTTTCTAGAGAAATCTCTGTGAAAGTATCTAGCAGTTAATGAAACCAAGAGACTGATTAGAGACACTTATGGTGTCTTCAAAGAATATGGACTGGAGGACAAGGAACAGTCTTATCAGGAACATGCTGTGAAAAGAGTATAAAGTCAAAATTAAAATTCACTCCCACTGTTTGACCTCCCCATTCTAATTTCTATGAGATCACTGGCAAACGTTTTCTCACATGCAAGCTTATTGAAATGTTCTAAGTAATTTATATATATATATATATATATACATGTGTTATCCATATCTATATGTTAATCTATACAGGAGCTTGGTCCTCAGTCTTCTTCCATATCTCAATGTTTCAAGAGAACAAATGTATAATGGAAAAAATTCACCAGATATTATAGTAATTGCATGTCTTTTTCATACATTTGTATTATTTGTAACATTGGTTGTGTACAATTACCCATCTTCCCTGTCATTCTCTTTGGAATACAGAAGTTCACTTTTGTGATTCTTCTTCTCCATGTAGTATCACTGGGGATGCTTGATGGAATTCAAGTGGTGTCAGATAAGGTTTCATAAGCCCTGATGTCTTCACTCACTGGTCTGGTGCCTTGGGAGGGAAGACTGGAAGGCTGGGCTCACTTTGGATTTCTAGCCCCAGCCACAGGCACAGAATCTTAGGGACCAGGGCTCCACCCATCCTCCAACACCTGCAGGCCCAAATCCCACCAAGGCTGAAGACAAAGGGCATCCCACCCCCAGTGGGGCCATACCTACCCCAAGGCTACCTAGGCAGAGATGGTCAATGTTATGTGCCCCTACAAAATTGGCCTGTAGGGGGCACCAAAAAACCAACAGAATGACAAGGAGTGTGCTGGCTCACTCATCCTCCCTGGCGTTTGGTGTAGGGTGGACTTGGAGAATACCTTGTGGGAACACTTGGGCACCCACAGGACATAGACTTATGGACCTGACCTGTCTGTCTCTCCAGCTTGGGCTGGTTTCAGGTTCTGGGGTGGTAGGGGTAGAACTCAGAATACAGCCTGATGCTCAGAGGTGGGGTGAAGGGCCACAAATGTCTGCGTTTTCCTTTGATTTCCTCTTCAGGAAATAAAGCTGACCCTTCATTCTGGAATCAGGTCAATGATGGGCAGATTTTTATATCCACTTAAGGATCATTTTTAAAATATCAAATTCATGTCAAAATAAAATCTATTTAATTGTTGGCAATTAATGTTGGCAATGTTAACATTTCCTGGTTTTTTCATTTTACCCTGTATTTTGCCACTGGAAATGGCTTAAATGTGCTTTCCTTCTTCTTTCTATATCCTTTACCTTGGTGTTTCCACTCTTGAGGGTGGTCAGCCAATGTTTGCTAGTTTTTCTCTAAAGCCATTTGTTTGGATTTATATGTGTATGTTCATGTTTACCAGCTTTGATGGTGTTATGGTTTTTTGGAAGAAACAGGCTTTTGTTATTACCACTGTAAGATGCAATACAAAAAGTATATACACAAAAATGAAGTTGGCCTTTTTGAAGAATAAATTATTTGTTTGGCTTATTGTCAGGAGGCTCAGGTTAGTGACCATGAAACTAGGTCCACATGTACATGAAAACATAAATGGTCAAAGTTTAAAGTTCTTGTAGTGTTACTTTTTCTGACTTGTTATGCCAGTTAGTGTACTGAGAGATGATATTTTATAGTACAGTAAGATATTTGAATATTTTTAAGGACTTATGAAATAAAGTCCTCTACAAATTATTTTTTAAGTACCTTTTCTTCTGATGTGGCTGTAAAACCAGGAAACTGGTTTCCATTTCAGTGTTTCACTGCATTTTTAACTTCAGGCTGGTGAAAATGAATATTTCAGGAAATTGGTGGCAGAAATCACTGAGATAAGACACTCTACAAGTTATTGGCAAGTTTAGTTTTGTGGGAGTGGGTGGAGGGGGCATTGATCAGGATAGTAAGGTAATGGGTCTCTGAACAGTGGCAGCTTGGAAAGCAAAATGTATAGCGTTATCTTGGATGGGAGGAGGCTTATAATGTGTTCTGAATAACAAGGGTCTGCCATGCCTCTCAGGATTTTCATTTCTCTTTATCCTTTGAAATTGCCCTTCTAGAAACCTCTAACCTATTAAGCAACTTCTGGCCATGGTTACCTTAATAGGAGCCATATCATAGCAAACCTCTAGCTTTTGAGTGTTTTTTTAAACACCTAGTATTAATACATACTTTCTTAAGAGTCAGATTACTAATGCTTTGTAGTGTATTCAATTATCCCACGGTTGTAAACTTATCTAACTGAAACAAAATCAATTATGGAAATGAGTGCTATCCTCTGCTTCTTCCTCCCCACACCTCCCCCCAAAAAGTGTTAGTTGAACTTCCCCAGCTGCATATAAATCCATAGAAATTCTAGTGAATGTGTATTTCTTGCTTCCTTTATACCTAGAATGTTCCTTTCCATCCCACTACCTCCAAGAGGAGGCAGTTTAAAAAGTGTTCACTAGTGACTTCTGTTAAATGTCACACCTACATTTCCTTTGTGTGTCTTTGGGTGGGAATTGACCTTGCTGCTTTAAATCTGAGGACCATATAGTATGGTTATTGAACTTATATCTCTTTGGTGTTAGACATGTAGTTTACAGAATTGTGCTAAGATATTTAGAGAAAGAGAATGGAACTGCTGTGGTAAAAACCAAGCTGGTTCCAAAACTGACCTAGACATCATGTGGCTGTTAGATTTTTCTTTTAAAACTGCCATAATTTATATTCTTGTATTGCTCTGCTTTGCAACTGTAATTCTCTATGTGATTGTCTACTATATTTACTTTTACACAAGGAAAATAAATATTTTCTTATCTGCTACAAAGAAAAATGAAGGACTGCTTGCAAAAGTGAAACCAATCACTGTCCAAGGGTGAGCTTCCAAACACCCCAAGACCCTGGGCAAGCAGTGGGGGTAGGATGGGTCAAGGACATGGTCATCCTGTTGAGAAAATCTCATACCCAAGCCTTGAGCAAAGAGAAACTTTCAATGGAAGTTCAAAGCCATCATTTTCAGCACCATGATACAGCTATCAAATGAGGAAGTAACTTGCTTCTCCTCAAACCTGGCACAATACCTGTGCCACCACTGGGGGCAGTCACTTCTCCCTCCAAGAGCCCAAATGGAGCCCCTGGTGCTGTTTGTGAATTGGAAAAAAGCACCCCATCCCCACACCCCCACACCCAAATTGCTTCATCGTTCACTTTGCTGTGAACTTACCCTCGAGGCTAAACACGATCAACACAGGATCTAAACACAAGTCCATGACTGAAGCTCAGTCGCATGAAGGATTGGTCCGGTGAAGCCATATCATAGACCCAGATCAAGATTAAAGATGCAGAATGGCCATCAGGGGTCAGGACTCTAGAACCAGACATCTCATGGTGAAATCTGCCTTGTCCACTTGAATTCAGAAATTCAATGCAAGCAGCACATTTCTAGCTGGAGGCATAAGGATTGAGTTCCAAGCTAACCCTGGAAGCTGAAATTCAGCACTCACAAGAGACAATTCAGTTTCTGCACCTGGAATGCTTGCTTTCTTGAAAATGTGTCAGTTGTGGGGGAAAAGCATTCTCTGATGATTTTCCAAGGGCTGTGATTGGGATTAGAAACAAGATGGGATATTTTCCTGACAGACTTGAAAATGGGGGTTTCCTCACCCTTCAGTAAAAATGTCTGGAATTCACTGGGACATATTTGGGTGTGGAACCACCACAGATGAGCTCAAGTGCTTCCTGGTAGATACCATAATGTATTGTTGACAGGGATCCTGGACTGTTTCAGACCCAAGGACTGCTGTGTCCTCTTTTCCTACTACACCTGTATCTCTCAGCTGAACTCTATATTTGCAGTGGCCATGCCAGTGTTAGGAAGCCACATAGTTTGCGTTTTCTCTTGAAAATAATAAATGGTAAATTATTTCCTCATTTCACTTTTTACTTGTAGCTCTTCATAAGAAATAGAAAGACATATCACACAGCAGTAATTACTTGCTTGCTAATATGGTTGAAGTCATCTTGCAGCTGCCTCATGAGTAAGAGCTGCCAAGCAAAGTATCTCCAACCTGAAGAAAGCTCCCTAGATCTCCATGTCAGCATCTCGGGTGCATTTTGCAAGAAGACAATGAATCCACGAATTTCTCCCTAAACATCTTCTTCATTTTAATTCTCTTTTCATTTCTCATGATGCCACATCATTGGTTGGGAACGAAAGGCAAAATGAGCAGAACATTTATTTATAAAGTTTCTTCAAACTGTGTGTCTTTCTATTCACTGATTATGCCTCAGATGGCACTGCAGGTCATGTCCCCACTCCTCTTTTTTGACTTGAAGATATCCACAAGACTGGAATTTTTAGGAAACCATGGGCAAGAGGTATCCTAAAACAACACAATAAAGAGAGAAAACTTTTTTTGGAATGTCTATAGGAGGAATCTGGTAAAGGTCTGGTCTACTTTCTAACAAGTAGAAAGTTTTAAAATGTCTGGTCTACTTTCAAACAAGTAGAGTGTGACAGAACAGCAGTTATTTACATATGGGTAACTATGTCAGAATCCCTATACACATGAGAAAAACTCAAAGAATTGTGAGATTAACCAGAAATATTTTATGTGAAAGAAAAATTAGAGCTTACTATCCAGAGAAGACAGATTCATAAAATAATTCACAAAGATCTCCTCTAAATTACTGAATCAAAAGTGGTCATATTCAAAATTAAAAATCAGAGAAAAACATTTGGAACTAGGTTATCAATAAGTGTAATTATCATTATTTAATTAATTTTTTAAAAATGTACAGCAATATTTGTACCAATTGCATTGTACAGCAATATTTGTACCAATTGCATTCAACAGTAAAT
The DNA here is from genome assembly GCA_026826555.1 of Tolypeutes matacus. Lineage (NCBI taxonomy): Eukaryota > Metazoa > Chordata > Mammalia > Cingulata > Chlamyphoridae > Tolypeutes > Tolypeutes matacus. The sequence goes on from JAKSZT010053872.1 coordinate 2,771,691, forward strand.
GAAATCATTGAAGCCTCTCATGTTTAAAGACTGTAGTTTTCAAAGGAGCTAACTAAATGCCTTACATTTTCAAGTAGTTTGTACTTACCTTTTGAGTAATGCCCTCATTCTTAGGGGAAAATTTATATAAATGATATTAGATATTTAAGAGTCATTTTAAAGTTTGCATTTTGCCAGGTATTTTAAAAATAGGTTTTCTATGTAAAAGGCAATTTCCACCATCAATTTCTCCCTTCAATTTGTCAACATTTGCTTCATATATTCTGTAGCTTTGCTGTTTATGTATATATATATATATATATATATATATAATTGTTCCCATATATATATTTATTGTTGTGATTGTCTTTAATTGAGCCCTTTATCATTATAGAGTGTTTTTCTTTGTCCTAGGTAGCAGTTTTATTTTTAATTATAGCTCTTATGGTTTACAGAAAAATCATGCAGAATGAATAGAGTTCCCATATAACCCTCCCAAACACCTACTTTTCCTTATCATGAACATTTTACATTAGTGTGGTATCTTTGTTACATTTGATAAACCAATATTTTTTCTTAGTATAGAGTTAACTCTAGTCCATATACACATATACTGTTCCTATTCCCTTCTGTAACCCCTCTTTTTGTTGTAATTGTTACCTACTATGTCTTCATACACTGTATATCCCAAACTATAGATTATCTTTAACTTTTATGCACTAGAATTTTAGAAATCTTAAAATATAGAATTACATACCAAAAACCCGATACATTATTACTGGTATTTATAATTACAAAAAAGGTTGACATTACCAGAGATCTTAAATTTTTATGTAATTTGACCCACTGTTGTGTTTCCTTTCATTTATGTCTGAAGAACTTGCTTAAAATTGTTTCTAGGGCAGCACAAGTGGTGAAAGACTCACTCAGTACTTTTTTTTTTTTTAATATGGGGATGCCATATTAATTTACTCCTCATTTTCAAGAGCCTGTCTCACTAGATATAACATTATGAGAAGTGAATCATTTTCTGTCAACCATTTAAATATTTCATCTTAATTTGCTTTTTTGCCTTCTTGATTTATGTCTTCATGATTTCTGTTGAGAAATTGTTGCTTGATCTTATTGGGATACACTTGAGCAAAACACATTGCTTTACTCTTGCAGCTTTCAGAACCCTCTCCTTGTCTGTGGCGTTTTACTGTGTGATACTAATGTATCTGGACATGGTTTTCTATGCTTTTATCCTGTATAGGGTTCTTTGAGTTCCTTGATTGTGCATGTACACACCATTCATTACATCTGAGAGATTTCCTGCCATTGTATCTTTGAATACGATCTGCAATGTCCTTTTGGACATTTTTCTCCATTTTCCTTCTCTCTGTCTTTCCCTGCACTCCCACCCTCACTCTTTGGTTGCTTGCTCTGATGTCTATTGAAAGAGTGGTGTGAACATCAGGATTCTGTAACTTTCTTTACAGAAAATATAGACCTGATTTTTATTTACTCAGGACTGCAAAAGATATACATTTCTGGTACTTCATTTTACTTTGTGCATACTTATGCATACATGTTAATTAAAAGAGGCCATTTGGTTCCATAATATTTTCTCAGGAGGACTGTGAAAAGGATTTTGAGTTTGCTTGTCCCTTAAAAGGAGAAGTTGGCCCATTGTTATCAGTGGTAATACTTTCCAGTAAGATGTGAAGAATTTCCAAATAGGAATTTGATAATCCAGAACTAAGTAGAGCATAAATGAAAATAAAATCACTAAACCAATAATTTATCTCATTCTCAGATTATTGGGTCTATAGTTAGGGCTGTATTATACAAAGAAGAATTATGTCCTCATTGATTTCAATGACGTTATTATTATTAATAACATTTAAATAGTTCTTCTACTATGGTGTATTTCTTATCATGGATTATATTAAAACTAACCCGGCCTTACACTCTCTTTTCTTTTTTTTTTGGAATACGTTTTTATTCTTTTAGACATGTAAAATCAAGTAGAGTTCATCTGGAAAATATTTGTTCACAGAATGATTTATAATTCTAAAATAAACCACATTTATTAATATCTCCAATCCTCTCAGACAGATTGTCAGGTTTTGGGAAGTTCTCAAGCTCATGTGTAGGGGACAATTTTTCTAAAGTTTATTTTTCTCTTGAAATAAATTCCACCATGAAATTACTGGTTGTTTTTATTTTATTCATGTTATTATTAGAGCAGTTGGTTTACCAAAAAAATTCTTGCAGACAATAAAGAATTTCCATATATTCCCCACTTCTTTTCCATATCATTAACATTTTATATTCCTCTCTTTCCTTTTTTATATTCTGTCTAAAGGGTCAATCCATTATTGAATGTGGTGCATTGAATTCACCTATTAGTAATGTACCTCTATCTATTTCTCCTTTCAGTTTTTCAACATTTGCTTCATATATTTTGGAGCTTTACTGTATATGTGTAAATATATATATTAAATATATATAAAATTGTTGACTTTGTCTATAATTGACCCATTTTTCATTATATAGTGTTTTTCTTTGTCCTAGGCAGCAGATTTATTTTTAATTATAGCTGTTATGGTTTACAGAAAAATCATGTTGAATGGAAAGAGTTCCCGTATAACCCCCCCACATCATAGTTTTCCTTATCATTAATATTTTACATTATTAAATGTGTGGTAACTTTGTTACAATTGATAAAACAAGACTGTTATTATTATAGCATTAACTATAGCTCATATATACGTATACTGTTCTTATTCCCTTCTATAACTGAAGCAGGGTATTTAGATAGGAAATCAATAGACGGATCTGAAACATGGCAAGAAGTTCACAGGGACATCAATACCCACAAGATGGCTGCTGGAAGACCCTCATGAGATTTCTGCCACCCAGAATGAGATTCCCTCTGGAAGCCAGGAGAAGCCCCAGATATTCTCCAGGGACATTATCATTGGGCCCAGCTAAGGGATTGATGGGAGAGTAATCAATCAAAACAATAGACAGCGGGGGCTCCTCCCATGCCATTGGCAAAGGGGTGGAATAATTAATGGTTTAAATAACAAGCACAAAGGTAAAGTTTACCTCCTGCTCTTGGCTCTCTTGGCTTCTGCACTCTGCTCTCATCAAGTCCCCAGTCCCCCCTGCATGGAACAACACACAAGTAAAACCTGAGCATTTATAATCTATAATGGGAAATTGTAGTCTATAAATCATCCCTCTTTATCACTCTTCAGACACTTACTCTCTACCGGGCACCTATGATCTGTTATTTTCTCCCATTTCTCTTCCCTCCCCACCTTAATAAATTACTGACTTAACTAACTCGAGGTGCTCTGAAATTCATTTCTGCAGCATAAGGCAAGAATCTAGACAAAATCCAGTAACATATTTGGTGTTGTCACCCAGGAGGTTATTGGTGAGTGAAACTATGGCCTACAGCCTGTTTAATGTCTTCTTTTGCTTATCCATTTTAAACAGGTTCACCAACGAGCCCCTACGGGACAAATTTCTGGGAGGGAAGAGGCTGGGTCATGGGGACACTCTGCATCCATGCCACGTGTTCAGGCTTGTGAGACCTGATCCTGGCCACGGGAGGCCTCGGACACAGGGCAGGGGCTCAAAGTGGTGCCCTGCCAAGACAGAAGTCCCCCAGCTAAGTACTGCATGCTGCCAAGCTCCTTTTTCAAGCCCTTTTAGCAGCCAGGTGGCTCTGCCCTCAGGCCGTTGCCTTCTACCACCCTCTCCCCTTGACAGTGGTGGTAGGGCAGTGACTCAGCTGGAGGCTTGCCCTCTCCACGGTCCCATGCCTTTGCAGAACTGTCTTCCTATTTATAGACCACACCCAGCTATCTGGTCTGAGATGGGGTGGGAAAGCAGCAGTAAGCAGGGCCAAGATGGATACTGTGGGAGTTCCCTTCTCCAAGGGGGTCACAAGCAGGGCTCCTCTCACTCTTAACCTTTACCCATGTTTTACCTTCTTATTTCCGAATTTCTCAGTTTAGGTTTGTATTTAAATGCTTTGCAATGTCTTGAAAAGTGTAAAACTGAAAATGCATTTGTTTTGAAGGAAGTTATTGCCTCAAGGCCACAAAGCCTGTTAGCTAGAACAATTGATCTCTAATCACTTAGTGGCCTTTTGATGGCTCGTCTAACTGGGAGTCAGTAAAGTCCTAAGGCTAGATGCTTTTAAAGGCCTCTGTAAGAATAGGAAGAAGGAGCACTATTTGGTTGGAAGCTTCAGTCTGAAACCAACCTCGAGATCTGTTTGGTCTGCCTCCCAAGTCCACAATGGCCCCAGAATGTCCAGCAGAGGGTCTCTGATTCCCTGGGTGGTAAGAACCAGAGACATAACTTGAATGTCCTCCAAGACTCAACTTGGGTGCTTCGGTTCAGAGAGCAGCCAAACATCCTCTGAAATTTATCTCAGATGCTTTGGTTTGGGTAACAGTGCAGTCTCAGACCCTGAAATACAGGAGTGCTGAGAAGCAGAGCAGTAATTTTGAATAGCCCTTAAGAAATTCCTTGGGCCCATCCATTCAGAGAGCAGCCAAACATCCTCTGAGACTTCTCAGATGCTTCAGTTTGAGGCAACTGTTCATGTCTCCCACCAATTCGGCTTGGGTGCTTTGGTCTGAACTTCAGGGTTTCAGGCATATCCCAAGACCTAGGTCAGCCACAGGGATGCTTTTGAGCCCCAGGCTCTGGATTTCAGGATTTTGGAACCAGAACATCAGCTCCAAATCATTTAAAGCAATGAACATTTTTGTCAGACTTGGACTCTGGGACGACAGATCAGTCAACTAAAAGAGCACTGCTTCATTCTTCCTAGAATAATGGGCATGGTCTCTAGCCCACCAATAAACTTCCCACAGGAGTGTCTTCTCAAGAATCAGGAAATTTTGCCTACTACTGATCCATGTGGCCACAGAATAGCTGAGAGCACTTTCTGTATAAGAACTTGAATTCCAGTTAGACCAGTGTAAAAGAGGATGACAGAGGGCCAGAAATCTCATGCCATGTCTCCTTAAAGAAACGAGGAATTACACCTCAAACTTCCATTAGTTTAAACTCAGTTGTGCCTATAAAAGACATGAATAGAGATCAAGATCCAAACCAGTTACTAAACCTCTCCTGGAAAATAAGAAACCTCATGTGCCATCAATTAAGATCAAAGAATTCCTACAAATGGTAAGGGTATAAAATTCTCTCTTCTGTTTTAATCTGTGCTTAACTATGTGTGTTCAACTTTGAAATCTGTGTTTAACTTTATAATTTTGCTTGTGCCTAGGGAATCAGATTTGGGGTTCACCTGTTACAAATCAGATAATGGTTAAAGGTAACCTAAAAATGAGTTTCAGTGTCAATACTGCCTTGTGAGTGGGTTTGATATATAAATCACAAGGGGAATTGGTTCAACTGCTAGAAAAGCAGAAAACTTAGCAAGTTGTTACTAATAAAATTCTTGTGGCTTCATTAATAAAGGTACCCAATTTACCTTAAAGTAAAAACTTACTGGAAACTATAACTGAGTTAAGATCATTTATAGATGTCTTTATATTATAAAACAGCAGAAGGATAATAACTGAAATTAAAACTGGGTAGATTTAACCTAAACCTACTATTGTAAGTATAAATCTTAAACTGAACTTAACCTTCACTTATGATCACTTCAAGCCTAGCCTCACCCCTTGCCTTTACTTATGATTATTTCATAACAGCTTCTAGACATTGCATTGTAAGTGTTTAAAAAGTGTATAAAAATCAAGAGATAGACTTCAGCATTGTCAGATTCTCTTGTGCATTCAAACCAGGCCTTTAATACACTGTATGATATTAACTACGTTGGTCACTGACCCCTAAAACAATACATGTGTCTACTACATCTCTGGTTGTGCTCCTGAAGTCAATGGAGAAAACGTTGCAGTTTCAAACTCCTGCAGCAAATGATGGCTCAATATAGCCAAATGTACGATGGATATAGCCTCCAGACTGGCACTGTTTCATAGTGCCAAAGGGTGCTATGCACCAGGCCAGTAGAATACTGAAACCTACTTTCCTAGCTTCTCTCTAGGGCAATGGTGCTGCAGCATGCTGGCTATGTGAAGGACATACCAAGTGGAGCAATAATCACCGGAGTACTGTGAGTAGAACTTAAACACAATTGATATTATGGCCTGCTTCCATGGAGAGATAACATGTAATGTATTGCAAACCTGGAATTTAAGTCTATTAATTACAGCTCAAAAAAAACAAAACAAAACAAAACTACCTTATGCATTGAGTAGTATATTAATATTAAGTACTGTACTTATATCTATCCTATTTTAGATATATGCCTGATGATTATGGTGATATCTTTTCTATTCTAGATCATATACAGAAAAACATTGAACAGGTTAAAAATCCTGGTATACTTCATTTTCTAAGTAGTTAATGAATGTGCTTAACCCAAGTGTCCCTCTTAACCCTTGTTCTGGAACCTGTGCCGTTCATACCCTGGGGAGGACTGGCAAACCCACATGCCATTCTGCCAGGGCAAATGGCGGAAGGGAAATGACAAATGAGGTGGCTAAGACTCACTTCAGCTTAGACCCTTTGAGATGGTCCATGGACAACCTTTCCTCACCCAAGACCTGGAAACTAGGTTCTGATCAAAACTTAGCAAGAAAACAAGCCTCTGTCTCAATTAAAGCCAAAGTAGAAGGATCTTTGCTCTTATCACTCCCATAGCTGTTAAAGTAAAGGAATTTCCAGCTTGGTGCACTAATCCAGATTTGAAGCCAGCTGCCCAGGAAAGTGCCAGCTCACTAGAAGCATTTGACGAGACGTATGAGTCATTGGATGGCCTTAAATACCTCTTCAAGAGACAAAGCTAAGTAGTGTCTATGTTAAAGCCAACTATTCCCTCTAACTCCAGCCCAGATGCCTATTGTTAGGGGGAGGGCAAACCAGACACCCCTTAAGAAACTTTGTTTTCATCCCCTGTAGCTTAACTAAAAAGGACAATGCCTCTTCTCATTCATTTCCACTACCATAGGAACTGAGACTAGCAATTTATACCTAACCCCATTGTCTGTTGTAATTTCTTCTCTCTAGAATTAACCAACAGCTTAAAATAACTGAAGGAAGAATAATGTTTCCCACCAACTTTGGGACAGTGCAGCCTTTATAGGTACCTGGCCTTTTCTATTTTTGTGGCCCAGTATCCTCTTAGTAAGACCATATGTTCTCAAGATTCTAATTAAACTTATTTCTTCCAGAATTGACATCTTGTTTTCCATATGGGGATTTCATCCAGTTTCACCCAGGATGCCAGATTCATCTTCCTCCAACCACAATAGAACAGGCAGAGGGTTTTATACCTTGTCAGGTAGGGCCTACTGCCCCCAATCAGCAGGAAGTAGATACAGAAGAATGAAAATCTCCCTTCAGCACCCCTTTAAGAATAAAGGTGTAAACTCTCTGGGGGGGGGGGGGGAAGCAGCAGAGTAGTCAGATAGGGAATCAATAGATGGATCTGGAACCTGACAAGAAGTCCATGTGGACATCAATACCCCCCAAGATGGCTGCTGGAAGACCCTCATGAGATTTCTGTCACCCAGAATGAGATTCTCTCTGGAAGCCAGGAGAAGCCCCAGATATTCTACAGAGACATTATCATTGGGCCTACCTGGAGGATTGATGGGAGGGTAATCAATCAAAACAGTAGACAGCTGGGGCTCCTCCCATGCCATTGGCAAAGGGGTAGAATACTTAATGATTAAAAAAGCAAGCACAAAGGTCAAGTCTCCCTCCTGCTGTCATCTCTCTTGTCTTCTGCACCCTGCTGTCATTGAGACCCAGTCCCCCCTGCATGGAACAACACACAAGTAAAACCTGGACATTTATAATCTATAATGGGAAATTGTAGTCTATAAATCATCCCTCTATCACTCTTAAGCCCCTTACTCTCTACTGGGGACCCGTGATCTCTTATTTTCTCCCATTTCTGTTCCCTCCCCACCTTAATAAATTACTGGCCTAACTAACCCAGTGTGCTCTGAAATTCATTTCTGCAGCATAAGTCAAGAACCTAGACAAAATCCAGTAACATAATCCCTATTCTGGTTGTAATTGTTACATATTATGTCTTCATACACTGTATATCTCCAACCATAGATTATCTTTAATTTTATGCACTTGAGATTTAGAAATTTTAAAATATGTAGTTACATACCAAAAACCCAATACATTATTATTGGTATTTATAATTTTTTAAAAAAGGTTGACATTACCAGAGATCTTAAAGTTTTATGTAATTTGACCCACTGTTGAGTGTCCTTTCATTTTGGTCAGAAGAACTTGCTTAAAACTGTTTGTAGGGCAGCACAAAAGTGGTAGAAAACTCCCACAGGATTTCTTGTTTGTTTGTTTTAAAATGGGAATGCCATATTAATATTCCCCTCATTTTCAAAATCTGTCTCACTCGATATAATATTAGAAGTGATGCATTTTCTGTCAACACTTGAAATATTTCATCTTAATTTGCCTTTTTGCCTTCTTGATTTTTGTCTTCATGATTTCTGTGATGAAATTGTTGCTTGATATTATTGGGACTCACTTGAGCAAAACATATTGCTTTACTCTTGTAGCTGTCAGAACTCTCTCCCTCCCCATGGCATTTTACTGTGTGATTCCAATGAGTATGGGCATGGTTTTCTATGATTTTCTCCTGTATACGGTTCTTTGGGTTCCTTGATTGTGCATATACATGCCTTTCATTACATATGAGAGTTCTCCTGCCATTATATCTTTGAATATTCCTTCTGCACTTTGTCTTTATTTTCTTTTGTGTCTTCCACAAAGCGTGTGTTATTCTTGATTTCATACCATATGTTTGTTCCACCAGGTGTAGTAGAGCATTCAGATTCCTGAGGTTCTAGTTTCCATTTCCCCATTGAGTGTTTTAACAACTAGCTGAGACTGGCAGATCCATTTTCCTAAACACTCTGGCACATTGTGGAGTGGTCTGTGCTCCTGCAAGTCTAGGACCCAGTTCCATAGGGAGCATAGTAAGCCAACAACCACCACCAAGAAGCCACAGCACTGCCTGGGAAATGCCACCTACTTGTTTCCATGAGAGGAGTGGGGTCTGGGTAGCAACCCCAGTGATGTTCCTGCAGGAGGGTTTTGTTGTCTGAGGTTCATGCCATGTCCCCATGGCCCTAACTCATGCAGGGCTCTGTGACACAGCCCCAAAGTTGGTTTCTGAGGTGATTTTAGGGGAGGGAAGTTGTGGGTGCCATCAAAAGTGTTGACCATGGTTCTGCCAGGAACTCTGCAGGAACCCAGGGGCCTAAAGGAACCCCTCACTCCAATGTATACACCAGAGGTCTGGGTACCCAGTCATGTGTTCACCAGGTATGTCCTTTAGAAATCACATCTTCTAAGAAGGCCCCACTGATGTCCACACTGGTCCCTGCCCCACCTTGGCCTGGGCCAAACTGTCAGCAGTCTCCTGCTCCATTGCTGTCAGATAGAACCACTGGCCACCTAGCCCTGGGCCAAGGAGAGCCGCTTGCTGGCCAAGGAACCATCGGGAACCAGCGGCCATAGTAAGATGGTCCCATGGCACTCCAGGGTTACTGTACAATCCCTTACATTCTCTTTTAAAATTTCTAATTTCTTTCAAACACGTTTCTCTTTTGTTTTATAATTTTATATTAAAAGTCTTATTAACTGCTTTGAAAAAAAAATTCCTTTTAGGTTTTGGCTAGACCACATAGTAAGAGAATATATCTCAATAAAATGGCTTTAAAAACTAATAAATATTACTTCAAGAATAGCCAGAAATAGTTGCTGTGTATAGCAGGGGAAATGGCAAGACTGTGATGGGAAGTGTTTATGTGTGAGTTTTTGTGTTCGGTTCTTGTTTGTTATTATTATTGAACTAATGAAAATGCCTTAATAATGATTGAAGTGATGAACACAAAGCTCTGTGATTATAACAAATACCATGGGTTGTATTCACTTTGTTCAGTTGAATTCTTTATTATTAAGCCTCCATAAAATTGATTTGTAGGAAAACTAGTGTGTTTTGGGGGAAATACACACAAAGTGAGATAGGGTCTACAGTTAGTAGTCATATTTTCATGATGCTTTTGCCTGGTTTTTAACAATGGTATCACCACAAACCCAGGAGTTGGTGGAGGTTGATCTATAGAGTACCTGTATGATGTTTCACATGTTTATTTTGAAAGTTCCCAGCATTTACTATACACATAATTTTGCTGTACGTTCAGGTATGAATTGTACACTTCAATAGAAAATATTTTTACAAAAAGAGGGTGTTGATAGTCACACACGAAAGTTTTGTATTTGCCTATTTCTCTATTCAGGTCTTCTGTTTGTTGTTCTTCAAATTTGGAGGATGTGCTCATGGATGCATCAAGATGGATGGCTGTACCCTCAGACTGGGCCATGCATCCCTTGACACTTATGAGCTACTCCACCTGACATCTGGGGAATAGCCAAATTCAGTTTTGTGTCCTTGTTCAGCCTATAGATGTTTTTTCCCTCTTGGTGGTGGGCAGGGGCATCTGGATGCCGTTGGGATGGAGTTGGAGCTTGGGGTATGTGCATCGTTTTGTTGTGAGGGAGATTTTCTGTGTGCTGTCAGCCTTGCTTTTTACTATAAGAATAACTTTCATTTTATTTCAAATGCTTGCAAAGAAGTAGAATGTAAACTAACAGCACTTATTTACATATGGGTAACGGCCTCAGAATCCCTCTATACATGAGAAAATCTCAAAGAATTATGAGAGTAATCAGAGATGCTTTCTGTGAAAGAAAAAGTAGAACTTGCTATCATGAGAGGACAGATGCATAAAATAATCCACAAAGACATCCTCTAAATTACTCAGTCAAAAGTGGGTTTATACAAAGATTAAAAATCAGAGGAAAACATTTGGATTTAGCTTATCATTATTCTCCCAATAAGTGTCATTACCATTATTTAATTAATTTTTTAAAATTGTACAGAAATTTTTGTACCAACTGCCTTCACCAGTAAATGAAATCATTGAGGCCTCTCATGCTTCAAGACTACTTTTCAAAGGAGCTAAATATATGCCTTACATTTTCCTATAGTGTGTACTTATCTTTTCAGTAATGCGCTCATTCTTAGGAAATAATTTATATTCAAACGATATTAGATATTTAAGTGTCAATTTCAAAGTTTGTGTTGTGACAGGTATTTTAAAAATGTTTTTTCTATTTGAAAGGCACCAACTATGTGCACAAAAATATATCATCAACAGCTTTTTCCTGAGTAGAGTCCATATCATACATTTAATGTAATTTTCTCCAACCCACACAATTATTTTTCAAAGAATATTTTTATTATAGAAGGTGAACTTAGAAAAAAATTATGCATATTGTAAGACTCCACATACAACAGCCTTCCATTAACACACCACACTGTGATGGAAGCTTTGTTACAGATTATGTGATAATATCAGACTATGATCACTAAGCATAGTCCAGAGCATATATTTGGCACACATTGTCCATTGTCTTCCATTTTCTTGTAACACTTGGAGTGGATTTTGCCTGTTTTTCATGGCTTCTCATGTGTTTACAACTGTTCCCCCTTAATCATTAATTTGACTCATGGTTTATTCCTAATATATCTATATTTGGACCACTACCTCTAAACAGAATTATTGCTTCATGACCCTGTTACTAGGAAAAGATTCTTTTTTATTTCATTCCTGTGTGTTTCTATTCAGCCTGGTCGTCAATTTAGGAGAATTCTTTTCCAAAGATAACCTCCCACCTTCCTCTGTGACCCCCTCCCACCGGAAAACAATGGGCAGTGGATATGTTCAAGCCACACCCTCCAGGGATCCCCATGGTGGAGGAAGGGTGAGCCAAATTGCAACACCGGACAACCAGCGCAACCAGGTGGTCACATTTCCCTGGACCTGCATAGATCACGTGGAGCCTACTCCTACTAGTTTCAGCCTCCTCTGCCAGGAGCCATTTTGGATCGAAAGGCTTCAGGTTAATTTAGCATTCCATCCCTCAGTAAGCACAGATATATCTGGTGTCACACGGTGTTGGTTAGACTGTCTCGTCATTGTGGTGCAAACAGTTTGTCGTTTTTGTGATCATTTCTTCTTCAAACCTTGGCTGACTGAGATCTAAGGAAGACATTTGGCAAACAAAGGGGTTTTCTTAGTAATCTCATTAGGATTGAATACTAGTTTAATTCACCTCTCTTCTGAGTCCACCTCTGACTGGTTGTAGTTTTTTTAAATTCCTTGAGAGTGGTTATGACCTAGCATAAGGGCAGTGGTGGTCATGTTCTGGGTAGACTGAAAAACAGCAGGAATCCATTCTTCTGATTGAGCAGTGAAGGCTCTAATGACCTTGTACATGATCTGCAATGTCCTTCTGGACATTTTTCTCCATTTTCCTTCTCTCTCACTCCCTCCACTCCCCACCTTGCTCTTTGGTTGCTTGCTCTGATGCCTATGGAAAGAGTGATGGTGTGATGATCAGAATTCTGTAAGTTTCTTATAGAAAATAAACACCTGTTTTTAATTGACCCAGGAGTGCAAGACTGGTACTTCATTTTTATTTTGTGCATACTGATGGATAATCATTAATTAAAATAATCCATCTGGGTCCATAATATTTTCTTGGGAGGACCGCTGAAAAAGATTTTGAGTTTCCTAGCTGCATAAATGTAGGGGTTGGCCTATCATTATCTGCAGTAATTCATTCCAATAAGATGTGAAGAATTCCCAAATAGGAATTTGTTAATCCAGAACTAAATATGGCATAAATGAAAATAAAATCACTAAACCAGTAATTTATGTCATTCTTATAGATTATTGTATCCAATAGTTAGGGTTGGATAATATACAAATAAGAATTATGTCATCATTAGTTTCAATGATGTCAGAATTATTAGTAACATTTAAATGTTTCTTCCTCTATGGGGTAGTTCTTATCATGGATTATATGAAATCTAACCTGGCCTTTCTCTCTCTCTCTCTCTCTCTCTCTCTCTCTCTCTCTCTCTCTCTCT
>JAKSZT010053872.1:2787269-2879645 GCA_026826555.1 Tolypeutes matacus
ACAATGAGATATCATCTTACACCCATTAGATTGGCAGCTCTTAAAAAAAAACAGAGGACTGGGGGTCAGATGTGGCTCAACTGGTTGGGCGTCTGTCTCCCATATAGAGGGACCCGGGTTCGATCCCCGGGACCTCCCGGTTAAAAAAAAAAAAAAACAACAGAGGACTATAAGTGTTATAAGAACCTTCATCCACTGCTGGTGTGTATGTATAATGGTAAAGCCCTTGTGGAGGACAGTTTGTTAGTTCCTCAGGAAGCTATAGAACTGCCATATGATCCAGCAATCCCACTGCTGGGTATATACCCAGAAGAATTGAAAGCAGGGACATGAACAAATATGTGCACACCAATTTGAAGACTTTATGTTGAGTGAAGCAAGCCTGGCACTGAAAGACAAATATTACATGAACTCGCTGATATGAATTAAGCAAATTGAGCAGACTCACTGAGTTATAGTCTGGAAGATAGGTTTACAAGAGACAGAAAGGGAGAAGAAAGTTGTGAGCCAATGCCCATATGGGCAAAATCTATGATAAGTTGAAGTGTGTAGTTGTGCAATAGATGGGCATGACAGTGGTGCAGTGAATCTTTTGGGCTGGGCAGTACTGGATGTGCGGGTGGTTGGGTGGGGAGGGTGGGTTGTACTGTCCATGTAACTGGGGGAGGGAGCGGTGAACTCAGGGGATTTGCAGAAATGTGGTTGAAATTATGTTGGGAATGTTCTTTTGACAAATATGGCAGGGGAGGGTTACTGGTTTAGGGTTTTGGATGTGGGGGACATGCAGGACAGGGTAAACCTGGGGCAGGCCCCTAGGTAGTGTCTGAATGTTCATCTTGTCATAATGGGTTATGTCAATGGGTGGTGACCCACATAATGAGTGGGAAGTTGTTGGACTCCATCCTTGGAGTCCTGCTATGTCCTCAATAGAGGTGTGGTAGTCTCTCAACAGTATAGGCAGTGCCTAATAGGGGAGGACAGGTCTGTATGTCAAGTCCTCAATGTTGTTGCAAGTAACTATGAATCTTATTCTTCAAGGACTGAAGTTTGGTGGTTGCCGTGGGTCCTGAGGGGTAAGGGAGGAAGGAATAGAATAGATGGAACATAGGACGTTTTGGGAATGATGGAATTGTACTACATGACCTTGCAATGATGGTTACAGGTCAAGTTAAATTTCATCAAATTTATAGAAGTGTGTGGTCTAAAATATAAACCATAATTGATCATGATCATTGATCATGGTTAGTAACAATGTTTCAATATTTGTACATCAATTGTAACAAGTGTACCATACACATATAAAATGTTATTTATAGGGTAAAGGGACAAAGTGGGAGGATGTTGGGTATATGGAAATCCATTATGTTCTTATGTGACTTTTCTGTAACCTAAAATTTCTTTGAAGACAAAAATAAAAAAATAAGGCACTGAGGGAATAAATGAAAGAAAATGTCACTGTACATACAAGACAACAGATCTTACAGTGATGAAAGACAATGTCATAAAATTTAAAAAATATATTTTCTTATTTTTATTTTAAAATTTTCTCATTTTAAAATTTTTTCAGTTTTTTGTATTTTATTACTTATTTTTAAATCTATCATTATTTCATTTTCTTATTAATTGTATTTGGTTATTTTGTTGGCTTCATTTTTGAAGAAGTTTTGGATTACAGATGGGTTACAACTAAGACTTGGGAGTATCATTGGTGCGGGGTAGCAGTGATCAGGGATACATGGGAGGACGTTCACCTGGGGCATAACTATAAGGCATATAAATGTGTTCAAATGTTCATGGGGCATTGTCACCAGAGGGTGGAGATTCAAACAATGACTGAAAAAATATCGAGTTCCCATCCTGGGGAGTTCTACTACATTCTCTAATGGAACAGAAGAATCCCCTGAGTACAGAGGCAGTGACTAGTGAAGGAGGATGAATCACTGATGACATGGATATTGATGACTATACTTATGAAACGTTACTTTTGAAATAGAAACTTAGCTTAGTATTATACGGTGCCTAAGAGTTACCTCCTGAGATCCTCCTTTTTGTTCAAATGTGGCAGACACTCTAGGCAGGGCAGACAGCTCAGGAATTTTGTGCCCTACCAATGGGCCCTTATTTGAAATTTATGCACCCCAGTGTGACATAGTTGGACTCAGTTGTGGTTTCCCTACACATGGCTCTTCTGTCCCTTCTATTTGTACCTATAATTAGTACTAGAGTGGATAGGTGTACATCCAAGAGACTTAAATCTTTAGACTGTCCATGTGCCAGCTGGGCTCTGAATCTCAACAGAGTTGCAAAATCTACTTTCCAGTTCATTGGACTCACCCAGGACAACTATCAAGGAGATAATGATGGACATCAACCGTTCCAAGGAACAGAGAGAGTTTACAACTGCAAGTAAAATATCCATCTTCCCTATGGGATCTAATCCCCTTCTCAGAGTGGGCATCACCATGTCAGAGTCCTCAGGACTGGGGAATGAATGATGGACTAGAGAAGACTTACTGTTATGCTATTATAGACTTATTGTTATTCTAGCAATATAATAACTTTTATCATTGATGTGGAGGCAGTGGCCACTGGAAGTTCTGAGGGGAGCGAGAGGAAAAACAGGTGTAAGGTGGTGGCATTTTTGGGACATTGGAATTGTCCTGAATGATGTTGCAATGACAGATACAGGCCACTATATATCTTGTCATTACTTACTAAGTTGCATGGGAGAGAGTTTAAACTATAAAGTAAACAATAATCCATGTTTATTGGCAATGCTCCAAAAATGTGTGCATCAATTGTAACAAATGTACCACACTAATGAAGGATGTTGTTAATGTGGGAAAGTGGGAGTGGTAGGGAGTGCAGCATATGGGAATCCCCTACATTTTTAATGTACCATTTATGTAATCTAAGTATCTTTAAAAAATAAAGTAAAGATATATATATGTACTCCTGGAGTCCCAACTTAGAAAAAAATAATCTTCTTGTACATTTTATAAGTTTATAAAAATAAAATACTCAGACCTTGGCCAATTAAATTTACAGTACTTTTAGGGAAAGTCAGGTGAAAATGTGAATATACAAAATAAAAATAAAACTTAAAAGTTTTCCTAGATTCCTTCCTTTTATCTTACCTATCCATGCCCCCAGAGCCTTCTCCTATTCTTGACTGTAGTCAAGAAATCTCTTTAACCTTGTAAAAGACAAAGTGGTTGTAGTAGCTTTGAGGGAAAGGCTGGGTGCATATAGATGGGGAAAATGTGGATTTGGCTCATAATCCTTTCTATTTGGCCTGAAGATTAAGAATGATAGGGGACGAGACAATAATACAGCATAAATCTTGTCTTTCATAGTTTGTCCTCTAATTCCCCAATTTACAATTTTTTCAGCCTTGTGATGTAATTGAAAAAATCTAAATGCCAAATTTCAGTAAGGAAAGGAAAATGTCCTTGAAAGCTAGGGATAGTTTTTTTAAGAATATGCTTTTAACAAATTAAACAATTGTAGTATATTCTCTGGAGCCTAATAATCAGTTTCCTTAAAAGGTTATTTATAATTCTAAGATATTATGGAATCATTTTTTTTTTTAACCTCCGATGGAGGAAAAGAAAAAGAAAACATTTTTTCCATGAACTATCAATGTTTCAATTTTATTCTAATTGTGTATCATCTCCCTAGGTTGATATGGGTATTGATAAAATAAGTTAGTATTATGTCCATTAGATCTTTAAGATGATAAAAATATGTTTGTGTTTAATGAAATTATTTTCACAAATACTTTTTATGAAAAAATAAAATGTGTGAAGGCATTTCAAAGATCATTTTGATAATTTCAAGTATGCAGAAATATAATCTGCAGGGTACACTTTGTTAAAGAAAAGAATGTATTTTTGTATTAAAGTGAAATCACAGAATGATAAGTAGAAATATATGCTATGAGACCTGAGTAAATATGGAAAGTTGTAAATTTGTGAGTGAATTATGTTTTAGTCAATGCTAATAAAAATTTTATACGCTTGTTTGAAGAAGTGTGGTTTTGCCCTAAAGTAAATGGCTGGTTTTCACAGAATGAGAGGAAGAAATATGTAGGTCTCGACTTCAATGGATACAGAAGGCTGTAGAGGGAATGTGGAAGTAAATATTGTTTTAATCAATACTAACTATAGTTTATTTAAAGGCGTAATTTTTCCTGAAGGTGAAATAACTGTTTTTCGCAGAATGCAAAGCAGAAATGTGAGGAATAAAATCATAGAAACTGGGGAGTGGTTGTTCAGTGGTTGTGCACCTGCTTTGCATATACAAGGTCCCAGGTTCAATCCCCAGTACCTCCTAAAAATAAAAAATCATAGAAACGTTGTCAAAACAATTTTAACTGTTGTGATCAATACTAAGAATGATAAACTTATTAATCAAATTGTATATTGATACAAAACTAAAATTCAATTTTATCTCTGTTAAAGTAACCAAGTTTTCTTAAATTACTAGTCTTTTCTTAGAAAAAGGTTATAGAAAAAATTTTCTAAATAATCCATATAAAAGGCAAAAGGTCTGTGTATTATTGGAATATCTTTGTGTAATCCATGTTAATCTTTTCATATCCTTAGTGGTTTAAGAAAAACAAAGCCCTTACTATTTTACTATTTTATTTGTCACTTTGTTAAATAGAGGCCTGTTTAAACATAATTCAAACCTGACAATTTTTAATATTCTAAATCAAACCCTTAAGGATATCTTTAATTTCAGACTGTTGCAAGAATTTGTTCTTTTATCTTATAAAATGTGAGGTGCTAAAATATCTGCTTTTATGAAATATTGAAGATCAATCACACTATTAACAGACACAGTACAACTTTATATGGGCTAATGTAACACCAAAATTGATGCCATCCCTATAATAAATCACATTTATTTCCTAGGACTATTGTGAATGTTTAGACTTATGTTTACTGCTCAGGGAACAATTACTTATTTAAAAAAATATTAAGTCCAGTATTAGCTGCCTATTTCAGACACTTAGCACTTGCAGAGATCTGTGTAACATCTTCCAATCCATGGTAGATGGATTTTTGTTTTTAAAGATTAACCCTCAATGTTGAAAGTAAATATACTCTAAGGTGTGGATATTAGTGTTCCAATAAACATGAGATTACATTAAGGTGGTGGCAGTGGGAAGGTAATTTTGATTCCATTAGGAATCTTAGGTTTTCCTAAATATATTGGAAAAATAGTTTTTTCTGTATTGCTTAAGTTTCATTTTGGTAAACAGTACCTTTCTAAAGGAAAAAGTATGAAAGGAAAAAGTGAAGTGTGTACATTTCCTCAAATGACCAGCATTGTATTGGTGAATACTGTGTAACTTACAGTGAACAGTGTGGAAGCTGTTCATTTTTTAATCTGAAGTAAAATATTTTCAAGAACTTTAAAATTTAGTTAGTTTCATTTAATATATTATGAGTTGCATGAGAATTTTTGGGAAGTGTTATAAATTTGAAGAAATTTTCTAATTTTCTGTTGGTTAAATCTGTATAAGTAAAATGATATTTCTAGTGATTTATATATTTAGAGAGGGCATAAAATTCTTAAAATCTTGATAGTATTCTGTCTATAATATGCACTGAACAGCTAATAATGAGCTATAGTATGATATTGTTGGTTAGAGTTTTATTTATTCTTAGAAGAAGTGTTATGAACACTAAATTTACTTGTCAGTTATATATTTTGCTCTGATGCTTTTTAAAAAGATTTCAACAAAAAAGGAACTTTAAAAGAGAAGCAAGCCAAGTCTGTAAGTTATGTTCTGATGTTTGATTAACATAACACTGGTAAGGTATAAAAGTAAAACAAATTAAAACGTTTGCTATGGCTTGTGGTTAATGACCTCAATATAAATTAATTGTCAATTGTTTCCCCCTAGAAACAGCTTCACTTAAAATACTCATAAAATTACAACCTAGATTGTAAGCTCTTGTGTAAGTCGCATTTAGTCCTGGGCTTTAATTGTCATTTCTAAATTATAAAATGCATTATTCTTTGTATATAATCTAATAGCTCCTTACAACCTTAAATGTCTGCATGACACCTGAGATGCAAAGCTAAAGTTTCCCAGCTCTAAAGGTGCTGAAGAAGAAGCATTAATTCTGAAAGACCACCGTCACTAAAGATGCAAAAGAAAGAATCAGATTTCAATTAAAGGTAAGCAAAAGAAAGAATCAGATTTCAATTAAAGGTAAATAGGGCTAGTCTAGAGCGGACTTGATGGTATTCTCTTGCTCACATATGGTGATTCTAGCAATGCAAGAAATTATAACAATGAGGTGGAGCCAGTGGCCACTTGACATTTTTTGGGTAGGGAGGGGATGAGCATTTGAAATACAGGGGCTTCTTTGGGAGTTGGAGGTTGTCCTGAGTACTGTTGTGGCAATGGATGTAGGCCATTTTAAATCAGCACACACCACTCAGAACTGAGTGGGAGAGAGTGTGGTCTACAGTGTGAACTGTGGTCTATGGTTGGTGGCAAGGCTCCAGGATGTGTAAGTTCAATGAGAGTGGTGGGCCACACTGTGGGAGATGTTTGTGTGGGATGTGGTGGGAGGTGTGGGAGGTGGGCAACATGGGAATCCCAGTGGGTTCCGTGTAATATTTTGGGTAATCTAAGCACCTCTTAAAATATATGTGTGTGTATATATATATATATATATATATATATATATATATATATATATATAACATTTTTGTAAGCAAATACACATATATGCATATATATTTATATATCATTTTGCAAATGTTTGTATGTATTGTGAGAATTTTGATTTTTACCCATAATAAAAAATAAAATAAAATAAAATAAAATAAAAAATAAAGGTAAATAGAGCTAGTCTAGTTAAAGCCTAAGATGAATCAGAATGCAAGAAAAAAGGAATATTGTCAGTATTTTAAAACTTGAATTTCCATGGATACCAAAAATGAGAAATGTATTTTGTATATAATTTAAATATTTAATATATATGAAATTTTTATGATGTACTAATTTAACCTGTCTAGCCAGTTTATTTGAACATCCTAGCTAACATGTAACCTTAAAGAGGGAAGGTGATATTGTGTACAGAATTGATGTAATACCCTGATGGATTTCAAAAGTTTGTGCATAAGATAGAAAGGTATCTGCAGAGTCCCATAAGGGACTAGGTAAAAAGCCCCAAGAAACTTCTTCAACTGGAGAATTCCTCCTATTCTCTCAAACAATAGGGGCTCCTTATATAACAAACCTGTAGAACTCTCAAAGTTAAACCTCTGAAAATAAACTCTGAAATATATGAGCCCAGAAATATATGAGGAAATATGCTAATAAGTCAAGCCCTTGGTCTTGAGGCTTGCACTTAAAAAACATATTTCTATAATAAAGCTGTCTAATTATAATTAATGCCTGTGAGCGACCTTCTGAAAACCTCTTTTGTTGCTCAAATGTGGCCTCTCTCTAAGCCAAACTCTGCAAATAAGCTCACTTCCTTCTCCCCTACTTGGGACATGACATGATTTCCAGGGGTAAAATTTTCCTTTGAAGTGTGGGCCATGACATAACCCCCAGAGATGATCTCTGCCCATGGGATTAGCCCAAAAACAGGGAAAATAAAACAAAATAAATTTTCAATGGCTAAAAGATTTCAAATAGAGTTGGAAGTCATTCTAGAGGTTATTCTTACATAGGTTGCATCAAGACAGTACAAACTGCCACAGTAGACAAAGACCCAAGCAAAAATGTTCCTGAAAACTAAGGAATACTTGAGGCTATATCCTAAAGAATCTTAAAAAAAAAAAAAAATTAGCTCCTTAATGTAACATAGTTCTACTCCTCTTATTTAAACACACAATTTTAACTTTATTTAATAAATTTATTTTTTAGAGACTTTAAGCCTCTGTATTGTTCTTATGCAAGGTGAGCCCTGAAATCCAGAGGTACCAGTCTTTTTTGAGAATGACAACCAATTTCATTCCTGTAATTTAGACACCCCTTTTCAGCATAATGAAGTTAGAGCAGTTGTTTCCTGGTAATAACCCTCAAAATTGAGGGAAATTAAAGAAACAAAAGGGAGGAATTGTAACTGAGGGTTAAGAAATAACAAATAATTATGATTACTGAATCATTATATAGATGCCTTTTTATTTTAAAGTACATTGTAAAAGTAAATACCTGAAATTATTGAAACTTGCTGAACTAGAATCCAGATCTCTGATAATGACTGTAAACCTATATAACCTTTATCTTGTTATTGTAAACACATTGTGACTGACCCCATTTTATACTCACTCCCTATCCTGTTTAACATTAAAGTCTTATGATCACTAGACAGCCCTTTTATGTTTATTAATGAAAGAACCTGGGCCAGGCCCACCCTCATTACTTACTAGCATAAACTTGCTAAACCTGGATACTATAAAATTATCAGAATTACTGCAGTTTGAGGAAGCAGATTTTGGCTGTTAGGCAAATCGATTGATGTGTTTCATGTATACATAAACATACATGATCAATAAGTCTATAGTAAATGTTGTAAACTTACAAAAGAAACATGCATACCATCATACAAGTCTCTCATACATTAGCCCACCTCCAACATCTTGCATTGTTGTGAAACATTTGTTACAAACTATGAAATAATAGCATCATCAAAATATTACTAACTATAACCCATATCTTACATTTGGTGTGTTTTCCCCCCAAGTCACCCAATCATCAACACCTTGTATCAGCATTATAGGTTTGCTATAGTTCATGAAAGAACATTCTCCCATTTGCTCTGTTAACCACAGTCCATCTTTTGCCACTGGATTGCCTGTGCTATAGAGTCCCATGTTTTGTGCAATCCATTTGAAGTGTACACTCAATGGCTCTCATTTTCATCACAGAGTTGTGCTGTCATCATCCCAGTCAATTTTAGATCATTTCCAGGAATTAGTCTTTGAAGTGCAATGGGCAGAAAAGAAACCTGATTTCACTTGGTATCACTATTTAGCTATTAAAATATAACATAATGCTAGGTATTTAAGCAAGAAATGGGAATTAACAATGCTCTTTCACACAATTTTAATTCTATCGTAGTGTATCTTTAAAATAACATCTTAATTCTGTTAATCAAAACCTAAGAAAACCTAATGCAAGTGGGGATAGTTTTTAGAAATTAGCTTATAAAATTTTAAAATGAATGACCCTGTGACTCTGAAGGCCAGCCTATTTCAGATATTCTATATTTAAAGTTTTTAAAATTAAATCTTACTAACATAGTTTTTTCTTCACCCTGTATTCCAATCTGCTTAAATAAATATTAATATCTTCTTTTCTACAAGTGAATAGTAAATTATTTTCCATAACTGTTGAAAGATCTAGATTTCTGCTGTTCTATTTCAATGCTCTGCCCGCTGATATAGTATTTCAAGTATTTGGATGTGAGAAAGAAATTTTGTTTACCTGTTCGTATTGTGTTTGAGTGTGATTTAATATAAAAAGAGCTAATGGAATACAGTGGTAAATTAACCAGTTGACATTGATGGATGAAGGATGACTGAATACCTGAAAATAACTTGTTTCTCTCCTTGTTGTTAGGACACAAAGGAAAGAATTATATATAACTTAGAAGGTAATGAGATGCAACCCTCTCTTGGTGCCAAATTCCGTTTCTTGTGGTTGAGAATATACTGTTGAAGCAATGAAATATGAAAAACAGCTTCAACCAGTTGGCTGGACCAGTGCAGAAGAAGCCCCTTGCTATCCTCACTTCAACTTGCTTAATTTAGTAAAATTCCCACCCAGGGGTGGGGTTATCTACCCCTTTTTTGATTGTGCAATGTATGTGCAAGCATGATTTCCTGAACATACTAATTATACAATTATATAACTAGCTATGTATGTTCATCCATATGCATAAAAGCTAATGCATAATCAAAGCAAATGCTAAGTAGTAACTTAGGTGTTTAAGCAAGAGTAAAACTGCAGCATGAGGAGTCAGGTATGAGTTGTTTTAGACCAACCTTGGCTCCTGTCTGCAGACATAAATATAAGTTCTGCCTAACTCTCATGTTAAAGTTTTTTTTTTTTCTTCTCTACATCTCTGGTTATCCCCAAATGCCTAGCTTTGGGCCCTATCAACATGATTTTGAAATGACATGAATTAAACCAATGAACTTTAAATATATGGACTGACACTCTCTCTGATGCAGGAGCAAGTAGTTTCCATACTCCATCCCATTGTCATTCTAATACAAATCAACCGATCCGTAGTTTGAGGAGAAATATATGAAAAATGCTACCCTTAGAGTCTTATATAGAAAATTATTTCCTGGAGTAATCTATACATGGTATGATTAAAACAAACCTGGATGACTTTAACATTCAATTACTTTAGCAATTGGGAAATTATTATTCTAACATCAACTGGCATAACACAAATTGATCACTTATAGTATTCAAATTTGGGGTATGAATTACTATTTTACTTGTTTGGAGGTTATTTAGGCACATCAAGTATTCAGAACACGGACATATGGAAGTAAGTAAAGAAGCTTCTGAGCAGTGCCTGAAATGCATGCCATGCCAACAATGAGTGAGCATGCATCACACAGTAACCTGTGAAAATATTCAATTGATGCTTGATATAAGTAGATACTCTGTTTTCTTAGCTTTTAGCAAATTAAGAGTAGAACTTTAAGAGATTAAGTTATGAGGACTCCTAAATTTAATAAACAACAGGAATGGCTGCTGATATCCTGGGAATAAAGCAGGAAAGGGTGCAGAACTAATAAAAGTAAACATAATCCCTAGTGAAAAGTTAGGTCATTTCAGTGAAGCACAAGCACTAATGGGGCCAATGAGTAATTTTGCTAATGCATGCCCATTTTACTGTGCTAAATTTTTTGTCATTTATCTGTGATTAGATATTATTTAGAATTGGAGTTACATAGAAAAGTGGTCTGTTTAAATAGTAGAATATGGTCTCCATTAAAAATAGAGATTAATATTCAAATAGCTATATTATGACTAACTACAAAGACTTAATAAACACATGTGTGTGTTTTTGCAGATTAATGAAACATTACCTACACATAAATCCAGTAGCAATTTATAGGCATAAATATACTTATTATTTAAAAGATACTTTTTCCCCTGAAGAGAGAATTGTAGGGCTGAATAATTATTCTTTAATGGAAACTCTGAGGAATGAATTCTCCATAACATTGTTACAACATTACCATTAGAAAGAATGCCTCTCAGGACTGTTTCAAATGTGCATGAATCATTGAGTAGTAATCAAAGGAATGAGTTGAGCCAACATATTTGCAATATATATTAAAAGTAACCTAAGGTAAATTTGATGAAGCTCTTTTAAGATAAAATATGTGTATGTATGTGTGCTTGTGTGTGTGATATTTATCTCTTTCCAAGAAAACTTTGAGTTTGCTTATTCATATTTATATTCTTCACAGTCTGTAGAAAATGTATCAGATACAAAATATACAAGTAAAAGTCCATGGCAAATATATAACAACTTATTTATACATGCATACATTTAGGCATACATGTTAAGTTTTGATAATTTTCTCTTGTTTGTATTTACTTGGTGTATTAGTCAGCCAAAATTGTGCTGATGCAAAATACCAGAAATCTGTTGGCCATTTTAAAGGGTATTTATTTGGGGTAAAAACTAACAGTTACAAGACCCTAATAGAGTCCAACTCAAGGCTTTTTTTTCACCAAAGTCAGCTACCACATATTGAAGCAAGATGGCAGGTGATCTCTGTCTGGTCTCTCCTTCCTTCTTCCTCTTAAGGCCCCATGCACCCAGTGTCTTCTGATCTCAGCTGTAGGCTGGCATATGACTTTTCTCTCAGGGCTTCCTATATCAGTCTGACATAGGGCTCATTTCTTTCTAGGCCTTATCAGCTGCTCACCTGCTCTGTTCTCTTCAGCTGCAAACTATCTGGCAAATGGTGCATCTCTCCCTGGGGCTGTAGGATCAAAACTGACAAAGTTCTCTCTCTTCTGTGTCAGTGGAGGTCTCTCTCCTTCTCGAGAGAGTGCCCTTTTGTATCAGCCCACCAAGGGGATGGGGATTCAACCCCAAGTTACAGCCTACAGATATGGTCGAATCAAACCCCAAATCTTAAAAGATAATTTAATCAAAACATGTCAGCTGAATCTAATGCATTCAAAGAGTATCACACCCAGCAGAATAGATTATTTACAAACATAATCTCTCATTTGGAGATTCATAAATAATCTCAAATTGCCATACTTGGGAAAGCACAGTGGTAATTTATCAAGGACAGGGATGTTATTCCACACATAGTAAATCTTTCTTCAGTATGTGGACAGTCTTGAATATATTTCTATACAAAACATATTAGTATAATTCTGAAATGATATATTTTTGTATAGTTAGAAAAAGGAAAAACATATAAACAGTTTTCATTTGTATATATGACTTAAATACTTAAAATCAACTGGTTAGGAAGTTCTCATCTATCTATCTATATATATTTTTTTATTTTTTTTATTTTTTTATTTTTTATTGTGGGTACAAATCAAAATTTTCACAATACATACCAACATTTGCAAAATGATATATAAACATATATGCATATATGTGCATTTGCTTACAAAAATGTTATTTATGTATATATATATAAATATATTTTAAGAGGTGCTTAGATACCCAAAATATTACACGGAACCCATTGGGATTCCCATGTTGCCCACCTCCCACACCTCCCACCACATCCCACACAAACATCTCCCACAAGTGTGCCCACCACCCTCAATGGACTTACACATCCTGGGGCCTTGCCACCAACCATAGACCACAGTTCACACCGTACACAACACTCTCTCCCACACAGTTCCGAGTGGTGTGTGCTGACTTAAAATGGCCTACATCCGTTGCCACAATGGTACTCAGGACAACCTCTAACTCCCAAAGAAGCCCCTGTATTTCGACCGCTCATCCCCTCCCTGCCCCAAAAGTGTCTAGTGGCCACTGGCTCCACCTCATTGTTATAATTTCTTCCATTGCTAGAATCACCATATGTGAACAACAGAATACCATCAAGTCCACTCTAGTCCATAGTTCTTCCCCGAATCCTGAGGGGACTGGGATGGTGATGTCCACTCCACCTCCAAGTGAGAGAGGGCTTATATCCCATGGGTATGGTGGGTGGGATGATCCTGCCTGCAGATGCAGGCCCTCTCCATTCCCTGGGTTGGCCACTGCCCATCGTTTAAAGGAGGTACTAGGGATTGAAATTGGGACCTCATAAGTGGGAAGCAGGCACCCAACCACTGAACTACATCCACTTCCCCCTCATATATCTTATATCAGAAATAAACATATAAAAGGAATGAGTCTTCAGTCTTGGGAATGGAGTGACTGAATTTAACTCATATAATGAGCTCTGTGTATGTCTTTGTGTTTACATACATATATATATATATATATATATATATATACACACACACATTTGTTTTTGTATTTTTTTCTTTTCTTTGTTGCCTATTTTATGTTTCTGACTCTTGCAAACTTTATTTAACAGAATAATAATTTATTTTAGAAAATTTTATAATATGAGGAACCACTGATGAAATTTAATACAGCATTATTTTTGTGGTATATTGAGGCTATTGCCTACCTATTCACTCATGCAGAAAATACAGAATTCCCATATAACCCCTATTAGCAAAACCATGCATCCATATGGTCATTTGTTACAACTGAGGAAAGAATATTATTATAATTATACTATTTACTATTATTTAGCTTATATGTTTTTACTTCAAATCACAGTATGTGATTAAGATTATTTGTCCTGAAAATTTGTCATCATTTTATTTGAGGCTCTGTAAATGGATTATATTTTATTCATTTCTTTCTCTACCAGAGATTTTCATTCATTCATTGAAAATATAATGCTTAGTTTTTAAAACTTTGTGAAACTTTAGGGCTTTTACAACTTATTTATGTTCATCCTGGTTCTAATTTGAAAATGTTATTTTGATTTTTCAATTGCACTGAATGTATATTTTTATATACAATATATTAAGTAGATTGCACTGTAAGTTATTTAATACAAAAATATTTTCTAATTGTTTTTTTAATCATTACTATGTTCTGCTGTTCTGTCTGTAGGAGCAAAAACATGCCACACTCACCTGCACATGATAAGAAACAATAATATATTTGTACAAAAATATGCTTAAATGTCCATTTCAACTCTTCTCAGTATGTTCCTTTGGATCTGGTGTATCAAGCATTCTCTTGTATAGCCTCTCACTCTTCACCTTTCCTTTTAACCCCCTGTAATACCAATATTTCCAGAATGAACCATGAATTTCCTTGCCTCATCTTCAATTATTCTCCCTGTCTTATTCTTCCAATTCTCTCTTTCTCTCCAATATCATATGATCAACTCCTAGTGTCTGAAGTTTTTTATAACTTTTCATTTTAAATATGCTGAAAAAAAATACTCAGTTTAAAATGTGTTCAATATAACAGGTTTCAAATAATGATAGTTATATTTGTTCAGTCTGTTAAGTTTTGTGTGCCCTGGCAATGTTCTTGTTAAACATGTGTATTCCTTGAATTTATGTTCTATCTAGCTACCTGTGAGATATCTTTGATATAAACTTAAAAAAAAAATATATATTTTTTGTAAACAATTTTTGATCAATAATTATTTCAGGCATTTTAGATAAAACAAGGTATTCAATTAATGGAATGAAATTTGTACTTTATATCATGTAGACAATGCCACTTATATCCATGCACAAAGATTAGACACCCCTTCAAAAACGAAGTCAAGAATTTATGGATATTGGAGAATATGGCATATAATATGTTAGACTTTTTCATAGGATACTTGCCCTTTAAAATATAGAAAGAGGTTGATGAGCAATAGAACAACTATCAGACAATAGCTAAAGACAAAAAATAAGTAAGAGGATAAAAGGAAGGAAATATATTTGAAAAAGGAAACTAGAAATAGTATTAAAGTAAAACTTCATGTATTGGAGAAAATTTTAATTTTATATTTATTATGCAGAATAAATTCCTATAAAATGACAGAGATTATCAGACAGAGTCAAATACAAAATTCTATATATTATATTAGGTACACAGTTTTTATAAAAACAGAATGATGCAAATGTTGAGATAAAAGGGAACAAATTAACTAATATTTCAAAATGTTCTGTTTATGATTCCATTTGTCTGAACTCACTTCCTCCAGGTGTTTGTATGACTCGCTATTTCACTTTTGTAGGGTTACTATAAGGTGACATTACCCTTCAAGAATTTTCTATAAATTATTTTTTAAGTGATCAAGCCTTACTGCCTCCATGGTCCTCCTCCACTTAGTGTTTCCCCCATAACAGATATCACCATCCATACACATAGACTTTGTTGATTATTGCCCATCATCCCCACTAAATAGAATGCTAATCTTGTTAGATGGAGCACTTCCAAGTTCCTCAAACTGTACTGCTCACCACCTGCCCTGGGCCTTTGTACCGGTGTTCCCCTATTTGGAACACATGAATACATATGACTAACTCTTCCCTCTTCAAATCTTTGATCAAATGCCAACTTTTAATTAAGGGCCACTCTGATCACAGTATCTCCCATTGCTTTATCGTGCCTTTACCCACAAATATCACCCCCTAGTGTGCATTATATTTTCTTTTTGTGTTATTATTACTTTTCAAATTCTAACATGTCATATCTCTTACTTCTGTATATTTTCCTGTATCTCCCAGCTAGGCTATAGAACCCAAGATGACAAAGATCTTGCATGGTTTGTTAGATTGTATATACGGTACCTGGTACATTGCAGATAGTCAATAAAAATGTACTTAATAAATGAATTAAATGAAGTGGCATAATAAAAAACACAAATACTGTTTAATTAATTCAGTAGTAAAACACTGAATAATATATTTGATCATTTGAAATTTGCAGAACAACATTTGAAACTTCCTTTCCCAGCATGTTATTTATAAAAATAAATATTTACCTATAAATTTCAATAAATTAAAAAATTTTAACTATTGGAGCTAAATTATATGACAAACATAAAAAATATATTTAAGTTAATATTCAAATGTTAAAAACTGAAAGAACTTTCAATTTGAAAATTAAAACTAAAAATATGTCATTAATTTATTCTTGGTCAAATAGGAATTAAAATATTTGACTCTAGAATACTTATATAATGGATGTCAATATAAATAATGCTTTCCACTGCATGTAATATAAGGTGGCAGTCAGATAAATAATGGAAATATTAAATTCCTGTATTATTAAACAGGTAAAAAATACAGAATATAATCCATCATCTCTTGTGCTACAATAAAACCAAGGAATTTAACTTAGAAAGTGGGAGAAAATGACAAAACTAGAATAACACTTACTTAAAAGTAAATAAAACTTAATATTTATTAATTAACCTCTTACAAATGTAGAATTTAGTGTCATTAATATCGCCTTTTTGTACTACCATCACCATCGTCTATTTGCCAACACCTTAAAGAGAAACTCTGTAGTGATTAAGCATAAACTTCCCATTCCCTACACCCAACCCTGACCCTGGTAACCTATATTATGATTTATGATTCCATGAATTTGCATATTCTAATGTTTTCTTATAAGTGAGATGATACAATATTTGTCTTTAGTGTCATGCTTATTTCAATCAACATGATGTCTTCAACTTCTTGCATGTAGTATGTATGAGAATTTAATTCCTTTATATGGAAGGATAATATTCCTTTTTAAAAATATATACCATCTCTTACTTATCCAGTCATGTGATGATGGACATTTAGGTTGCTTCCATCTTTCAGCAATTTTTGGTGTGCAAATATGTGTTTGAGTTTCTTTAGGGTATATACCTAGCAGTGTAGTTGTCAGGTTATATGGTAATTCTATACCAAAACTTCTGGCAAACCTCCAAACTTTTTACCAATAACTGTACCAGCATCATTTTACACTCACTAACAATGAACAAGTGTTCCAATTTCTTCACATCATGTCCAACATTGGTTATTCTGTTTTTTGTAGTAGGCAATATTGTGAGTGTGATATGGAATCTCATTGGAATTTTGATTTGTGTTTCTTTAAGGATATTGATGTTATGCATCTTTTGATGTGCTTATAGACCATTTACATATATTTTGGAGAAAAATATAATTAAGTTTTACCCACTTTTTAATTGGGTAATGTTGTCTTTTTGTTGTATAGTTGTAGGTTTCCTTTCTATAATCTGAATAATAGACCATTATCTGAAAAATAATTTCCAAATATTTTCTACCATACTGTAGGTATTTTTGCACATTCATGATAAAGTACGTTGATGAACAAAAGTTTTTAATTTTGATGAAGTACAATTTATCTATTTTTATCTTTGTTCCTGGCTTTTGTTTAAATGCTAAGGAAGCATTGCCTAACACAAAATCCTAAAGAAGTTTCCCTATGTTTCTCTCTAGGAGTTTCTCTTAGTTTCCTGGCTGTTAAAGTAAATACCATTAAATGGTTTGACTTTACCAAACTAATGGCAAGTTATTGGCTCACAGGTTTGAGGCTGTCAGAAGTCCAAAATCAAGGTGACATAAAGTCCATTTTTTCTCCCCAAAGACAATAGTGTTATGTCTGTGTGCTAGTGATCATTTATTTTTGGCTTTTCTGCCATGTGGCAATGCACATGGTGATTATCACTCTCTTTTCTACCTCGGTCCTATAGATTTCCAGCTTCTTCTGTGGGATTTTCCCCACTGAATTTCATTCTGCTTATAAAGGTCTCTATAATAAGATTACAGCTTAAATTTACTCAGTTTTCCCTGCCTTAATTAAAAATGGTGTCTTCAAATGCTTCTATATAAAATGGAGGGGGGTGGATATGGCTCAAATGGTTGGGCGTCCGTCTCCCATATGGAGGGACCTGGGTTCGATCCCCAGGACCTCCGGTAAAATTAAAAAAATAAAAAAATAAAAAAAAAAAAATAATAATAAATAAATAAATAAAATGGATTCACACCCACAAAAATGGGTTAAGATTAAAAACATGCTCTAAAGGGTAAATAATTCAATCCCCAACAGATTTTATAGTTTTGTTTCTTATATTTTGTTATTTGGTCAATTTTGAGTTAATTTGTGTATATGGTGAGAGGTAGGAATCCACTTTCATTCTTTTCCATATAGATATCCAGTATTCCCAACAGCATATTGTAAAGATAATATTCTTGGAGGACTTCTGAGAAGATGGAGGTTTAGAGAGTTCAGAAACAGACCCTCATCATTATGGTCAACTCATTTTTGATAAGTCTATCAAGTCCACTTCCTGGATGTCATGATGGGGATGCATGGGAGGAGTTTCACCTGAGGCATACCTATAAGGCAAATGGATGAGTTAAGTGTTCATGGGGCATTGTCATGATGGGTGGAGATCCATACAATACCTGAAAGAATATCCAATTCCCATCCTGGGGAGTTCTGCCAAGTTCTCTAATGGGACAGCAAGAATCCCCCAAGTACAGGGGCAGTGATTAGTGAAGGAAGATGGACCATTGATGGGTCCTTGATATTGATGACTGTGCTTATGAACCTTTTCTTTTGAAATTGACACTTAGCCTAATATTATAGGTTGCCTCAGAGATACCTCCTGAGAGCCTCCTTGTTGCTCAAATGTGGCCTGTTTCTAAGCTAAACTCAGCATTTCCTTCCCCTCCTCCCCCAGTATGGGATATGACTCCTGAGGATAAGCATCCTTGGCACCTAGGGATTACTACCAAGCACTAACTAGCGATGCAACTGGAAAAAGACCTTGACCAAAAGGGGGAAAGGGTAAAGACAAATGAGTTTATATGGCTAAGAGACTTCAAAGTGAGTCAGAGTTCATTCCAGAAGGCATGCTTATGCACATCTCAGCAGGATCTCACTGACTGCCACAGTAAATATTGCCTCAAATAGTGGGGCTCCTGAGGATGGTGGAGACATCCAGACATTTTAGGCAGGGCTGACAGCTGAGGAATTTGGTGTCTTGCCAGTTGCCCCTACTTTGGAATTTATGCTCCCCAGTGTGACAGAGTTGGACTCAGCTGTGGTTTCCCTACACATGGCTCTTCTGTCCCTTCTATTTGAACCTACACTTAGTACTAGAGTTGATAGGTTTATGTCCAAGAGACTTAAATCTTTGGGCTTTCCATGTGCCAGTCAGCCTCTGAATCTCAATAGAGTTGTGATACCCACTCTCCAGTTCATTGGACTCACCCAGGACAACAAACAAGGAAATGATAATGGACAACGACCATCCAAAGGAACAGAGAGGGTCAACAACTGCAAGCAAGATAGTCTCATCCATCTGCCCCATGGGATCTAAGCCCCCTCTTAATTAGAGGTGGAGTAGGCATCACCATTCCAGAATCCTCAGGACTGGAGAATGAATGATGGACTGTCCCTCTTCCTCCTGGATGATGTACACTCCACTCCTGGTCTGCAGATCCCCAAAGCAGCTCCTTCGGATAGTTTTTGCCCTTCCTCCCTTGTTTTTGTGAGAGAGTTGAGTTCTGCCTGCCTACTTCAATGTACATACATTCATCCACCTCTTGATGAAGAAGGAGTCTATATGTTGCTTGGCAATCAATTTTCTATCTCTCAATAGGGTAAAACTCAGAGATGAAAAATTGGAGAAGTAAAATTCCTCTACATGAGGAAAAAATATGAAAGAAAGATCCTATAGCAGGAACAAAACAGTATGGGTGGCTAGAAAAATGAGGGTAATGTGGAGGACTGTGGTGTTTTCAAACTTTAGTGTTTATAAGGTTCACTGGGGAGTGTTAAAATGCAGATTGCAAAGCTCCACTCCCATAGTTTCTGTTTTTAGTAGGTCTAAGGCAGGGCTCAATAATTTGCATTTTTAACAAGTTCCCAGATCATGCTAATGCTTCTGGTCCAGGGGTCTAACTTTGAAAACCACTTCTATAAAGGATATTTAGGAAGTTTTGCTTTGGGTTGCATAGTATAACTTTCTAGGTGACCAACCATCCCTGTTTGTTCTGAGACTAAGGGGTTTCCTGGGATTTGGAACTTTCAGTGCTATAGCTGGGAAAGTCTCCAGCAAACCAGGAAGATTGATGACCCTACATCATATTGCCAAGATATTTTTAGTAAAAACCTAAACTACCTGTTAACATTTTTTTGTACCAAAACTTTGTGTGTTTCTTTTTAATTTATTGATTAATTCATTACTTCAAAGTTAATGTTAAACTTTGGGTTTTTTTTTTTTTCATTGATATGTTAAGAGTGACCTCAATGTTAAAGTTGCATTTTGGAGATTATCATCTGTGATGGTTAGGCTAATGTATCAACTCGGCCAGGTAATTGTGTCCAGCAAGCACTGGGCTACTTGTAGTACAAGAGCATTTATGGACTTTGATCACCAGTGAGTTTACTGCATGAATGGCTGATTACATCTGCATCAGTCAGGGAGGTTGTATCAGCAATGGATGACACTTTTATCCAATTAGTTGAATGCCTTAAAAGGGGAAGTGATTTCAACATTCAGAGAGATTTCCCAGCTCGACTTTGGACAGCCACCTTCTCCCAGAAACTCATCAAGGACCTTTCATTGGACTATCATCAGAGCCCCTGGCTTGCAGCCTGCCTGTGGAACCTGGACTTGTGCATCCCCACGGTCACGTGACAGACTCTTATAAAATCTCATATTATTGACAGATATCTCCTGTTGATTCTGTTTCCCAAGAGAACCCTGACTAATACCTCATCTATGATAACCCAGGTAAAATATCCTGCTGTAACTATAACTAATTGTCCCCTAGTACTGAGTAAACAATGCCTTATTACTATGACTATCAAGTTGCCAGTATTTTGGTTCAGAAAGCAAGTAGAAAAAAAAGAACTTAATCAGAGTCAGGAAGGTCCTTGCACTATCATTTCATTTCAAAGTGGGTACTTTCACAAAATCCTCAGTTATTAAAATGACAAACTTTGGGAAACTCAGTGTTCAGAAGTGGGTGTTACAGAGTTAAATATACCCTATTTTGATGTGTGAGTTCATCAAATTAGGAATGTCTGAATTGATCAGGAAGGGTTTGGTTATATCACAGTAATGACTGCAAATTCATAATGGCTTAAATCAACAAATCTTTTTTCTCGCTTACAGTACATATCCTTGGAATCCCAACAGAAGTTGCCAATTTTTGCCATGTTATTAAATCATTATAATTCAAGTAGATAGCACAAAATAAAGAATTTAATTAATGTTCAATGGTGATGCATTTGCCCACCCTAGGATGACTCTCTTTCACAAAATAATTATCTAAGTAAAATTGGGGGTTGGACTCCTTAATGGAGAATATAAGGGGAATGTCACTGGTGATGCAGTTTTAAGACATAGGTTTCATGATAAATAACTTACATCATAAAAATTCCCAGAGGTTAGGTATTTTAATGGAAGGTCTTGATTTAAAGGCAGATCTTGAGAAAGCATTTATAGGTTATCAGAGATGTGGTAAACCCAAAGTGAACAAGAGCCAACTACTTCATAATTTTGTAATTAGTAAAAATAATTCACTAGCAAACTAGTGGAGTATTCTGTGAAGACATTTATTGGGCCCAAAGGATTTCATAACATTCTTAAGTAAAATGTTTTGCATCAATGATTTCATTATCTGAAGCTTATTATTCAGTGCTTTGAGATGCTGTGCTGGAATCTCATTTTTTACAAAGCTCCCAAGGATATTTTGATGTAATTAATCTGCACAGTAGACATTAAAAAAAAAAATGAAACCTGTATTTTCAATTTGGTAGTAGAAACAGATGGGGATGGAAAGTAAATATAAAATTATTCAGTTCAGCATAAATTGCAGATTAGTTTAAAACATAAATCTATGGAGTTATTTTAGTACTCTTGGTCAGATGTTCTAATTTCTAGTCCTGCCTCTGCCACTATTTTCTGTGTGACTACAGGTAAGTCACTTATGTGAACTTCAGCTTCTTGTCAATTAGTTTATTAATAAAGATCCCTACCAGTTCTAGAACCCCATATTTCCTTGAAACTTTCCAATTAAGTTAAAGGAGTGTGTGGGACATGTATTCAAGTCAGATGTTTAATGTAAGATCTTGGTAACAACTATTATGGAGAGAAATATATATCATAAGTGTCTGTCCTTGTTTTACTACCTTAAAAAAAATGCCCTTTATTTCTGGGGACAGCCAGTAGGCTGTAGGGTATGTGTATCACAGGTTTTTACCTCTATAATTCAGCAAGTTATTACTCCTGGATCATAACCTCTTAAAGTGTACCTGGAGATGATCTTAAATAGATAAACACTGCAGGGACTCAATAATAATAAATTGGGAAATAATGGGGTAAACAAAAGTGAGCATCACTTTAGATTTGGATCATAACATGATTTTATTCATGTTTTAGTTTCCTCATTGCTAAAATAATTACCATCAATGGGTTGGCTTAAACAATGGGAATTTTGAGCCTAGGAGAAATCCAAAATCAAGGCATCAACAAGGTGATGTTTTCTCCCAGACAACTGTTGTTCTTGGGGCCTAGGTGCTGGCGATTGTGGTCCTTGGCTTTTCTGGCAAATGGCAATGCACATGATGGCCTTTCTTGGCTTCTCTGGGTTCCACTGACTTACTGCTTCTGGTGCTCCCCGGTGCTTTGTCTCTATAAGTCTTCCCTGTAAGATCCTCAGTAATAGGTTAAGACCTATCCTGAGCCAGTTGGGCCACATCCTAGTTAAAATAACCTCATCAAAATGTCCCATTTACAATGGGTTCATAGCCACAGGGATGGATTACGTCTAGGAATATGTTTGTTCCGGGGACATACACCCAAACCACCAGTTGGTGGTTTCAATATGTTCTCGAGCCCATCCCTTATTTACTCTTTACTACTGAATAGGAAGGCAGTTTAATTTGAGAAAGTTGCCTAAATTGGGACCGACTGAATTAACTTTAACCTAAAGAGCTGAACTGAGAATCCTGAGTTTTGTAAACCTAAACTAATCGTGACTCCTTTCTGATGTAGTAATTAATTTCAAAGCAACCTGACTGATGTTCCCCAAAAGATCATTTTCTACAAAACATTGCCAACCATGAGTTTTTCTAATACTTTATCATACCTCCTGCCCACAACCAACACCAGAATACAAGAATTGTTCCAAGTTTGTATAACCTTATAAAAGTCCACAAATATAAGTACCTACTATGTGAAAGCCATTTTGGGGACTACAATTACAAGTGACACATACTGCCACCCATTAAGATGCTCATGCCTATGACTTAGTAGCAACGACAAAAGGTGGACTCAGCTAATTATAACTAAAGGATGGTCTAAACAATGAAGCACTAGAAATATTAAAAGGAAAAACCAAACGTTTCAGACACAGAGAATCCCTCCCTACCTAAACACTCCAAACTCTTTAAAGAAAAAAAAATTCAAACTGTTTTCCCCAATTCCCATAGAGGACTGAGATGCGGCTATCGGAGTTCATTGAGAATGCCAATTTAACTAAATACTTTTCGAGGGTGCCGACATTTTCAAAGAGGTCTCTTTTTAACCTAAAAACCCCTCTATTTGGTGAAGTTCATTCAGTAGGGGAAGGTCTCTCCCGTCCTTCAAATTTTAATCTGAACATTTCAATCTTTGCTCCCACAACCAATAATCCGCCACACACACACACACACACACACATTAAAGTTGTTGAAATCAAATATCCTGGAATTGAGGGTGTTAGTAATTCGGATGACTTGTGAGAAAAAAATACTGGGGTGGGTGGAGGGAGCAGGGAATTGCAAATGTTGGGGGACACCGCCACCTACTGGTGACAGATGGAGACGAGCAGGGGTGTAAGAGAACTACGACTTGCAAGTTCCGAAGTGGGTTTTAGTTCCACGCAGCAAGCCGCGCGTCTTCGGGTAAGATACCCGAAACCCGCTCCTCCGGGCGGCTCGGACCACTCTGTGAGCCTCAGACAACGTGATTGACGGAAAAACCACCCGTCCCTTTACCGAAATGCGTCCCTCTGGAAACAGTAGACGTTTCCTTCCGGAAGTTCAGGGTTCGTTCTCTCCCAGCATGCTCTGTCTTCCGGTTGTTCTCAGTTCCGTCCGGCTACTGCTGCCCGGCGCGCCCATTTCGATCCCGAATTCCCAGCTCGAGATTCCAGGCCCGAGAACCTGGCACAGGTTTTCCAGGACTGGGTTCTTACTTAGGTCGTGGTTATGGGAGCAGGAATGGCGCCCCTGGAAGGTTACTACTTCTTGGCTGCTCTGAGCTGTACATTTTTAGTGTCTTGTCTCCTTTTCTCCGCCTTCAGCCGGACACTGCGAGAGCCCTACATGGACGAGATCTTCCACCTGCCGCAGGCACAGCGCTACTGTGACGGCCACTTCTCCCTCTCGCAGGTGAGAGTCCCCAACCTGTCCCTCTCCTAGAGCAAACCGCGGAAGGCAGACCCGTCCCCAGCGCCATCTTTTCCCACCCTTTTCCTTAGTTCCCCCTCCCAGCCTCGAAACATCAAAGGAAGGGCTAATGTTTTGTTCCTGTCTCTGAGATCTGTGAAGTATTTGTTAAATGAATAAACAAACAGTAGATCTGTCTCCTGAGAATGAATGGTCAAGGAGAATAACTAATAGGGGGTTGAGTGCCTTCCTCTCTTTGGCAACGGGTTATCTATCCCAGTGTTCCCCTTCTAATCCCGAGATGAGAGGTATTGGGCTGCTCCTAGAGAATGTCAGAAAACTTCCCTTTGGTTCACCGGCCAGGCACCTCACTGTGTATTTTGGAAGTGGGGTGGGAAGGTGTGGGGGAACTTGAGCCACCAAGAGATGGCAGTTTACACTAATTCCATTCCTGGTGTTTTTTGGAACTTTCTGTTGACTGTATAAACTGGCAACCAATGAAGTGGCATCATTTTTTAACATATATATGATTATAAAACTACTACAATGGCAACCAGTGTTGGAACTGTAGGCATAAATAAATAAGTAAATAAATATACCATACATCCCTCCTCTTCTGGAAAGGCAATATAGGGTATTTTTGTTAGAATAGAAAGTCTGTAGGCAGAGAAAGATCTGATTTTAAATCTTGGCAGTGTTTTTCTAGTTATGTGACTTTGGAACGTTTCTGAGTCTCAAGTTACTAATCTGTAAAATGGCAGTTTCTGCAATAGCAGGTAATGCAAGATAACAGAGGGTTTAATACAGTTCCTGCCTCAGTACATGTAATTATGGAGCCTGTGGTCCAATCTTTCTAAACACCTCCTTCTCTCCAAATTCCATCAGAGTTCTAACCGATGTTTCCATGCTTTTTATTTGCATTTAGTTGGCAAAATACAAACTCCAAAGAGTAGTTCTTGGAAAATAGAAACTGATTTTAAGTTGTTTTCCAATGGTTGCTGATACCTTAACAATTACAAAGTAGCTATAGAGGGAAAACAAACAAAACTTTTCCTTAGAGGATGCATCTGATCTGCCATGCATTTATTTAACTGTGTGATAGAATAGCTTCTCAAAATGCTCAATTGCTGGTAAAGACAAAACTTGTACTTGCCATGTTTGTGTCTGTCTGGTGGTTATTCCCTCTTGTTTTTGCTTTATTGTTGGCCTTTCATTTTTAAGTGGGATCCGATGATTACTACCTTACCTGGCCTATACCTGGTGTCAGTTGGAATGGTCAAACCTGCCATTTGGATCTTTGGATGGTCTGAACATATAGTCTGCTCCATTGGAATGCTCAGATTTGTTAATCTTCTCTTCAGTATTGGCAACTTCTATTTACTCTATTTGCTTTTCCGCAAGTTACACCCTAGAAACAAGGTATGTTTTTAGAAAAATTTATTACAAGTTTATGTACAGTCAGGTCCACAATTATAATGATTTGGTTTTATGAGATTTGGTGAAAACTGTCATTAACACTTAGTATTTGTATATATTTTGTGAAGATAAAACAAGTCTTCATCTCTGTTTTAGAAGCAGTTTTTATGTAAATACTTTACAATCCTTGTTTGTTTGTAAAAATCTAAAGTAAATATTGGTTATTGAACCAAACCAATTCAGTTAATATTTATTGACATTATTCTGTTTTTTTAGGCACTAGAATTACAGAGACGAATGACACTGTCTTTTACTTGCAAAACTTGTGTCTGTGTTGGAGAAACAGACTTTACCTGAAAAAAAATTTTTCCCATATAATAAACTTTGTTTTTAAAGATGTTTTAGATTACAGAAAAGTTACATCAAAAGTATAAGGGATTCCCATATACCCTACCCCTTCCTCATCCCATATTTTCCCCTATTAATAACATCTTACAGTAGTGTGGTACATTTGTTACAATTGATGAATAAATATTGAAGCAGTGCTACTAACCTAGGTCTAGTTTACCTTATGGTTTACACTTTGCACCATACAATTTTATAGGTTTTTACTAAATGTATAATGTCCTGTACCTGCTATTGCAATATCATGCAGAACAATTCCAATGCCCTGAAAATGCCCTTTGCTGGAGGAAGGAACAGATACTTGCAGAATTTTGATGTGGCTTAAAAATGCAGGCTCTTGAGGTCACTTGCCTAGAGGTAGACTGACTGGGTTTGAATTCCAGCCCTGACCCTTACTAGTTGTATTACCTTGGGCAGGTTACCTCTCAGTGCCTTTTTGTCTTTGTCTTTGTCTTATTATTATTATTATTATTATTATTATTATGGAAGTTGTGGATTTACAAAAAAATCATGCATAAAATACAGGTTTCCCATGTACCACCCTATTATTAACACTTTCTTTGGTGTGGTACATTTGTTATCATTGACGAAAGCACATTTTTATAGTTGGACTATTAGCTATAGTCTGTGGTTTACTATAGGGGTCACTGTCTTGTGCAGTTCTGTGAATTTTTTGTTTTAATTTTTATTCTAGTAATATCTATACAACCTAAATTTCCCCTTTTAGCCACATTCAAATATATAGTTCAGTGCAGTTAATTACATTCGTAGTGTTGTAGTACCATCACCACCATTCATTACCAACACTTTAACATAGTCTCAAATAGAAACTCTGTACATTTTAAGTCTTAACTCCTTATTCCCTACTCCCAACATTTCCCTTGATAACCTATATTCTAGATTCGAACTAGAATCTAGTTAATTCTAATTATTATCTAGCTTATTCTAATTATTAGAATAATTCTAATTATTTCACAAAAGTGAGATCGTATAATGTTTGTTCTTTTGTGTCTGGCTTATTTCACACAACATAATGTTTTCAAGGTTTATCCATGTTGGTGCAGGTATCAGAACTCATTCCTTTTTAGAGCTGAATAATATTCTATTTTATGTATATACCACACTTTGTTTATCTTTCATCAGTTGATGGACACTTGGGTTGCTTCCATCTTTTGGCAATTGTGAGTAATGCTGCTATGAACATAAATGTGCAAATATACACCTGAGTCCCTGCTTCCAATTCTTTGGGGTTTATACCTAAATGTGGGATTGCTGGGTCATATGGTAATTCTATACTTAGCTTTCTGAGGAACTGCCATACTGTCTTGCACCCTGGCTGTACCATTGTACATTCCCACCAACAATGAATGAGTGTTCCTATTTCCCCACATCATCCCCAACACTTTTCTGGTTTTTTTTATTACTATCCATTCAGTGGTGTGAAATGGTATTTCATTGTGGTTTTGATTTGCATGTCCCTTATGGCTAGAGATGTTGAGAGCATTGTTTCATATGCTTTTTGGCCATATGTGTATCTTTTTTGGAAAAAATGTCATGTCTTTTGCCCATTTTTAAATTGGGTTCTTTTGTCTTTTTGTTGTTGAGTTCTTTATATATTCTGTTAAATAAGTCCCATTATTTTCAGGAAGACCCCTGTAATTTCCTCATGAAATTGATTAATAGGATCACTGGGCACAGTACGCATGCTATATGCATGTTTGCATTGTCTAGGGTAGAGATTTGAAGGGATATCCTTAAAGGATATTGATGATGGTGGCTAAGTGAATGCTTTTCAAAAATGCGAGGCTTAAGCTCAGGGCAGTAGAATCACCTACACTGTGTCCTGTTAATCTCCATATTCTCCACAGAAGTTTGTTCAGTGCTTTGTACACAGAAACTTCTTAACAAATTGCTCAATGAATCAAAATATTTTAGTCCATGGGTGCTTTGGCACATACATGCATTCTTTTAGTGGCTTCCAAACTGATAAGGGTAACTGAAAAGGTACCAAGAAGTGATCTTGTATATGTATGTTGTGTTTTTTGTTTGTTTGTAAAGCTAGAAATAAGATTATATTGAATAATTTTATTTAAATAAGGTTCAAGTTGTTTTCTGTTTTTAAAAAATATATATCTTCATTAGCTCAGCAGAAATGCCATATTTGCTTTATCATGAAAATAATTTTAACTGTGTTTTTTCTGCCTCCTAGGTTGGCTCAAGTAACCAGAGAATCTTGTCAACATTAACAGTAGCAGTATTTCCCACACTCTATTTTTTTAACTTCCTTTATTACACAGAAGCAGGATCCGTGTTTTTTACTCTTTTTGCCTATTTGATGTGTCTTTATGGAAATCATAAAACTTCAGCCTTGCTTGGATTTTGTGGCTTCATGTTTCGTCAAACAAATATCATCTGGGCTGCCTTCTGTGCCGGAAATGTCATTGCACAAAAGTTAACTGAAGCTTGGAAAACTGAGGTACAAAAGAAGAAGGAAGAAAGGCTTCCCTCTATCAGAGGACCATTTTCAGAATTTAGGAAAATTCTTCAGTTTCTTTTGGCTTATTCCATGTCCTTTAAGAACTTGAGTATGCTTTTCCTTTTGACTTGGCCCTATATCCTCCTAGTATTTGTGTTTTGTGCTTTTGTGGTAGTTAATGGGGGAATTGTTATTGGTGATCGGAGTAGTCAT
This sequence comes from Tolypeutes matacus, assembly GCA_026826555.1. Taxonomy (NCBI): domain Eukaryota; kingdom Metazoa; phylum Chordata; class Mammalia; order Cingulata; family Chlamyphoridae; genus Tolypeutes; species Tolypeutes matacus. The sequence goes on from JAKSZT010053872.1 coordinate 2,816,259, forward strand.
GAAGCCTGCATACATTTTCCTCAGCTATTCTACTTTTTCTCTTTCACTCTTTTCTTTTCCCTTCCTCACCTACTGTCTCCTAGCAAAGTTAAGACTTTTCTTTGCTTAGTTTGGAAACGAAGAATTCAGTTTTTTGTGACTGCCTTAGTCTCCGTGCTTTTAATTTGGAAATTCACTTATGCTCATAAATACTTGCTAGCAGACAATAGACATTATACATTCTATGTCTGGAAAAGAGTTTTTCAAAGATATGAAATCGTGAAATACTTGTTAGTTCCTGTCTATATATTTGCCGGTTGGAGTATAGCTGACTCATTGAAATCAAAATCAATTTTCTGGAATTTAATGTTTTTCATATGCTTGTTTACTGTTACAGTTCCTCAGAAACTGCTAGAATTTCGTTACTTCATTTTACCTTATGTCATTTATAGGCTTAACACACCTCTGCCTCCCATATCCAGACTTTTTTGTGAACTGGGATGTTATGTAGTTGTTAATTTCTTTACTTTCTATATCTTTCTGAACAAGACTTTTCAGTGGCCAGATAGCCAGGACATTCAGAGATTTATGTGGTGATATCAGGGATATTTTGAACCCTAAAAGCAGTCTTAATATTTGAACTATTTCCACAGTGAACAACTGAACAGGTAGAAATGAATGGAATTTCTTTCAGGCACAGTGGTGATCCTTATATCACTTAAGTTCAGATTTTTGGAATTTAAGTGTTAAAGGACTGGGATAAGTTTAAGACCTGCTCGAAAAGCCAAGATAATAATGGGGAAATAAAATTGTTTACAATTACCTCATAATATCTTTCTGCTACTGCTGGCAAGCTTGGAAACTTTTTATACAAGTTTAAGCATACTGAGTTCGTTTCATAGAACTGGAACTTGACTTATTAATCCTATGTAGAAAGTAGTAGCAGACAAATTATTTGAAAAATATTTACAAATAATCAGGCAATGTTCTTGATTGAAAAGTTGCTTAACATTTCAGTAAATACATAGTTTCACGCAGAAGACCTAATATACTCATAGAAAGTAAATGTCATACATTAAAGGCTCATATTTAAGAATGGAGTTGTTCTTAAAATCTAAAAATGAAGTTCTTTCATCAGTTCCTATTATGAAATAGATGATGGCCAAAGATAAATCATTTTGGTGATAATGCCTTTTAGAGAAGTTTTCTTTCTGAAATACATAACTGTATTAGTTTCCCAAGGCTCCTAAGTTACCGCAAAATTGGTGGCTAAAATGGAGAAATGTATTCTCTCACAGTTCTGGAGGCCAGAAGTCTGAAATGAAGATGTCAGTGAGGTTGGTTTCTTCTGGAGACTCTGAGGGAGAAGGCATCCTATGCCTTTCTCTTAGCTTCTTGTGGCTGTTGACAATTCTTGGTATTTCTTGACTTGTAAATGCATCACTCCAGTGTCTGCCTCTGTCTGCACATGGCCTTCCCCTCTGGGTCTGGGTCTGTCTTCTCTTCTCTCCTTTGTAAGGACACAGTTTCACTGTTTACTGTAATCCAGGATGATCTCCTCTTGAGATCCTTGATTTAGTTACATCTTCAAGGAGCCTTTTTCCAAATAAGGTAATTTCACAGGTACTGTGTGGACATATCTTTTGGTGGGACACTATTCAACCCACAATAACCAAAGGAGATTTTAGAATAAACCTCATAAAATTTGTAGGAGAGAATTTCTTTGCTGAGATCTTTTAAATAAAACTGTTTTTTTTTTTTTACTGAGTGGCTAAAAAAAAAAAAAAAGTGACCTGAGGTCGTTTAATTGTAAAGCTAAAAGCAACTAGTATTTGATTCATTATCGAAAAAAAGAAGAAGAAAAAGATATGGAAGGAAATCCTCAGATCAGGTTTTAGTTTTATGGAATAGGGAACAACTGCTCAGGTAGGAATTTTTTGAGTTGGTTTTTGGATCCTTTATCTACTGTTTTGAGTACATCCATTGAATTGCCATTCTGTTACAGGAAAGTATTATTTGGACATGTTGACTTTGACATGTAAACTTAGAGCTGTGAATAGAATTCATTTTTTAATCTAATTTTATATTTTTAAACTTTTTTAAATGGCTTTAAGTGTAAGCACATTATTTTGTCCTCAATGTTGGATTGTGCTCTCTGTTTTAAATAGAATTGGAAAGTATTCTCCATTTGCAAATATAAAATTGTATGCTTGTGAAAATTACAAGGATAGTTAAAGAGTAATAAATGCAGAAGTCTTTTGTTATACTCTATGCAGTACTTAGATTAATTTGATTGTCATAACAAAGATTGATGTCAAATGTTTACGCAGACTTTTAAAATTAGACAAAAGATACTTTGGAAAAAATCTGAATTCAGAGGGAAGTTGGTTAATCTTCTATTTTTTCCATAAAGTATATAAAATATAGTACTTGGCATTTTAGCAAAGAATGCCACAAATTAAAGGGTGCTATTTATTTTTACTGATTATTTTATTTTAAAACAGGGGTCCTTAACAGTAATTGTGAGTTTAAGATAAATGTTTTGGTTAAAGACTCTTAGGCAATTAGAAGATAGCCATTTACTGGTGTATTTTCCAAGATATGTAATAGATAAAATACTATGTAAGAAATAACACAAACTCAGCCATTGTAGCTCATCTGATCATTTTGCCCTTAATTGTTCAAGATTTCATCCAGACTCATCTTTGCATAATCACTCCTCTTCTAAAAAATTGGGAGAGCCAATCATTCCTTGTGTTTAGAAATATCCTAAGTTATATATTTTGAACAGTTTTTACAAGTTGTCATATTTATTTTTGACAGGAATTTTAAAAATTAGATTTTGTTGAATTCCTTGATTAAAAAGTGAAAATGAAAAAAAGTATATCGACGTACTAGATAGCCTGATGAGCCTTTGTTATTGTCTGAGAGTAGGATTATTTTAAAGAGTATCATATAAAGATCTACCCCATAAATTGTTTTACCTCCAGAAATCTTTTTGAATTGTTTCTATCTTATATGAAATCTTTGGATACAGAGGATTATTTTTATGTAGCTTTAGTAAGGTTCCAATGTACTGAACCTTTCAGCACATATTATTTATGTTTTCTCTTCGTGAATACCCAGAAATCTTATATAACTGCATCTGAATATGGATTTAAATGATTTGGACATAGGATTTTCCTGAGTTTCTCTTAGTGAATACCCAGAAATCTTATATAACTGCATCTGAATATGTATTTAAATGATTTGGAAATAGCATTTTTTTGAGTTAAAACATAGCATGTCATTGTAGCAAGAGAAATAATTTTCGCTATCTGGCCTTTTCCTTCTCTTTTTAAAGTTATTTCTGAAGTGTGTTTAGTCTGTCGTAAAGTACCTAATAGAAATAACTTAATGTAAAAACTTAATAGTACTTCTAATTGAACTTAACTGCCACTTTTCTTGACATTATTTACTTCATAATTGTCTGAGGAAAGGAAATCTTCAGATTTTATTTGGAACCCCTCTGTAATTGTCTGTTTTTTAACTCAATTTTAATTAAAATGCAGATTAATATAAAGGAATAAATTTATGTTTATTTGGTCAGGGAGCATTTATTGTCTTTGAAACAATTAAAAACATCTCATTCAAATATGAAGTGACTTAAAAATTAAGAAAAAGCATTGAACTTGAAACTTAGGATTTCTATACTTGGTCATGGCACTGCCATCAATTAGGCAAATGATTTAATCTTTGGTCCTCATTTCAGATGAGAATAATATTTATCCTAACTCTAGTCAGTGCCTGTTACGAGTCTTGCCTTATGTCAGAAAGGCTACCATATATTCATGAAGTTCATAAACATGTCATGTAATAAATTTTCAGTAAACATGTGCTAAATGAAGTTTTTAGTATAGAATAGAGCGACTATCATAGAGAAAATACAAAAGACCACCTACTCATAAGCTCATTTTAGGAACTACCTTACACATTTCTTAATAAGAACCCATCCTCTTTCTGCCTAAATTTTCTGATCTAGTGTTAAATTTTTTAAAAATTTAATGTAGTGATTAATACAAATTCTTAATAGGATGTGATTTCAAAATTATTGTTTATTTAAAATAAGAAATAATGTTACCTTCAACCATTAAACTATAGTAGCAGTAGAAATCTTGATGATTATAAGACTTTAAAAGGAAAAGAGATTTCAACTAATTACAATTATTTTTGTCATTTTAGTTAGGCTGCATTTTACCACCCTAGGAATAACTATTAATTTTTATTTAGAGTAATTTTTTATGTACTTAAATGTTGACAAGGAAATTTTTCCAATATACTAAAACTTCGATAGTTGAGAAATGTATAATAAAAATGGATAGATTGGAAAAATACTTTTTAACACATACTGTGAATCTAACACAACATCTTTAAGATTTGGAAATTACTTCTAAGGAAAGACATTTTGTCAAAGAGAAGTAATCCGATTATATCTTTATATTGTACTTTTTAAAAAGGAGCTTTTGATGAATTTAATGTTAACTTAATTTGACCTCAGACCAAAGAAAGATATTATTGTTCAGATGAGAAAATATTAAATATTATGTTGGTTTTTCACACTGACTGAAACTTAGGTTGATTCATTTCTGCCTACATATATATGTGAATGGCAAATATAAGATGAGAAAGAGAGGAGGAAAAATAATAGTAATAATTGCTACTATTTGTTGAGCACCTACAATGTTCTAAGGTATTTTACTGGCTGATTTACAACTGTTAATCAGTTGATCCTATTCATAGTCCTGTGAGTTAGATCTTGATTTCTGTTTGACTCTTGACGAAACTAAAGGTCCTACAGGTCAGGTAATTTATCCAAAGTCTACAGTGTCACTAAATTAAAAAATGAACATAGATTGTTCTGACTCCCAAGCCTGTGAGACTTTGGTTGTGCTAACTCTGCCTTACTGTGAAAAGCTTTTCATTAAGACAGGTAGAATGTCGAGAGGTAGCAGTCTGTCTTTTATCTGCATTTGCCATACCCTTTATGACATACTTTGCGTTGGTTACATTTGTTTTTAAAAAGGCTAGAACCTGATTAAAGATCAAGAACAAGGTGATGAATGTTTAAGTTGTGTTGCAAGAGAGATGGCAAGGAAATATGGGATGTTTAACTTGGAAGAGATTTTGATGACTTGATAAGCTCTTATTGTATTTGAAGAATATTTGGAAGAAAAAGTGGACTTTCTCTATATTGCCTAAGTATAAATTAAGGGCCAAAAGTTAGATTTCAACTCATGAAAAATGTACGTTTTCTAATTGTGTAGTCTCTTCAAGGGAATGGACCCAGAAGAAAGTAAGTTCCCTGCTTACTTAGACTTTGCTGTAAGCAAGTTTCTGTTTGTCAGGGATTCTTAAGAGGATTTGGATAGCAAGAAGATAGCTGGAGTAAAATGACTTTTTAAGATGTTTCCAAACTTGTGTGATTATAAATTCATAAATGTGTCACAGTTAATTTTTCGCATTAATGTGATAAGTCATGGTGAAGCATGTACTTCTGGTGACTTGTATGCTGTGATATATTTTAATTTCTGAACAAAAATTATTTATTACTCTGTTGTAGGAACAAATTTGAGATATACCGCTTAGTAAGATGTATTTTAGATATAATGTTTGAGAGTACTACTCATCATGGCATTTAATTTGTTTTCTATTATTTTTTTAGTGAAAAGAATGGTTCTATGAGAAAAGATTCCCCCCCCCCCCTCAGGCAAGTACTCTCTCTAAATTTTTAATGCAGTGTCCACTAGGTGGTGAGATTGTGCTGCATTTCCAAGTGTTCCTGTAGTAAAATCTTTTATACTAGTCTGAATTTAAACTTTTTAAAAGTTTTGTGTTATTTTGAATCACAATGTAATTTATAGTCATCCATGTTTATTTATTATGATGTTATTCAAAATATTTCTTGTATGAAGCTAAGGTAAATGTTAAAAAAAAATTGTGTCTTTTGTAACCTTATATTAGATGATTTAACCTAATGTATCTTCCCATGTAGCATTTTTTACTTCATAAGGCGTAGTCAGGCTCTTTTCCTGTAAACAGTGAGTGATGATAAATTTGAAAACCCATATAGCATTATATCTGGCACTGTTTTAAGTGTTTCACCCATTTTCTCTCATTTAATTTTCATAATAACTCTTTGGGGTCAATTTTATTAATATCTCCACTGTACACATGGGGAAACTGAGGATAGAGAGATTACATATTTTGCCCAAGATTACATAGTTAATAACTGGTTGAGCTGGGATTCACACATAAGCAGCCTCGCTCCAGATTCCATGTTCTTAACTACTATCAAGTCTGGCAGAAAGGACACAAAGTCTACCTTCAAATTGATAGCATTTTAGAAATAGAAATAGTGATGCAGAATATGGTTATACTCCTTATAGGTCAGGAAAATGAGGTCCAAGCTGATTTTGGCTCTTCTAGAGGCAGATAACCTTTGGTTTACCATGTGTCTTCCATTCCATTTTTGTCACCTTGCCTCAAAGAGGTATGTATGTGTGTACATGTAAATTTAAGGGAAGAAAACTGATAATAATTTGCATTGAAATAATAACCTTTGTTTTAATTTGAATGACTCCAGCTACCAAATGGAGGAGTACAGTTGTTTCAAAATTAATGTTTAGTCTTTCAAAGAAACTGCTGCTGTGTGAAGCAAATTGGTTAAGTATGACAGACTTTGGATTTTTTAAAAAATACTGGATGGAAGAGTAGAATCTTTTATATTTAAAAAAGTATATATGGATATATGGTTTAGATGCTTTTAGGTTTCATATTTTGTTAGACAGTTTATTTCTCTAAAATGGAAATGTTTATCTGACTTCTGAAATTATATTGTATGCTTGTCTTTTAAAACTGCTTTCTGTGTAAACATTCTTTATAAGAATAAGGGGGGGCGGATGTGGCTCAAATGGTTGGGCATCCGTCTCCCATATGGAGGGACCTGGGTTCAATCCCCGGGACCTCCCGGTAAAATTAAAAAAAAAAAGAATAAGGGACATTTTTCTCTTTTTAAAAACCTAATGCAAATATGTTTTTGTTTGTAAATAAATTCGTGTTTTGTAATATTTCATAATTTATTGTGTTTTTATTACATTCTCTTATACTAGGAGCTAGCAGCTTTTTCTTTCACTCATTCTTTACTAGCCATTTTTCTCTGTCACCCACCCAATCCTAAGCATTTTTAGTTTCTTAAAATAATAGAACTGAATACTGTCTTTTAAGTATCTGTAATGAGAGCCCATCACTAGCTTGGGTGTGTATATAATCTTCCTTTTATTCTCATTATAATCCTAAGAAGTAGATTTTACCTAATTAAAGAAGTGAAATTACTTGCCCAAAATCTGCCAGCCAGTAGGTTATGGAGTCAGGATTTGGACCCATCTCTTTCTTTTTCCGTTATAGATGTAGACTCTAGGAAAGTATGCTTTAGTGACATTAGTTATGCTCATGTAGAGGTAGCAAGGACATCGGATGATTATTTTTATGTGTATTGCTGAAAGTGGTTCACAGGTTTTGTCAGTCCCAAGTGAAAAGGGATTGTATAAGGCTTTGAACAACCACTACTGCAAAGATTAACTTGAAAAACAGAAGACATTTAGTTAAAAATTTAATAAGCTTTTATAGGTTAGGACTGTTTGATAAACTATATGTTTAGGAAAAAGTAAGATTTATAGAAGCCTGTAAGAATGGGCCAACTTGGAAGCTCAGGAGCTGACTATCCTGTTTGTGATGTGTCCATATGTATCACAAACTCTGATCAGCCCCTGGTATTCCTTATTATCTAAGTTTCAAAGAAGAAAAGAGAAACAGATGTAGAGTTATGGTCTTTGAAAACCTTCATTAGGAAACTTACATATATCTGTTGCTTCTATAATTATCATCTAGTTCCACTGTCACCTTATCTAGACTTCTCTCTCACTGAGATAAAATTGAAGCTCCCAATCAATAATGGATCTCCAAATCTTTTATCTCACAGATCTGGTAAGATAGGATTTGTAGGCAGTGCAGAGGGGATGGAGTTGTCTAGTAGGGATACTATGGACCTAATTTTTCCTACTCGTGAAAAACTGGGTTTTGATGTTTAGCAGCCTCCATACCAGACACAAAAATCTACTTATGGACAGCTAAGCAACAGTGACAAAGGATGCTCTGGAGGGGCAATAGAAGGGGTCATGATTGGAGATGAATTTCCAAATATTGGAGGACTTTCTGCATGTCTTAACTCTCACCAATTTCTGGTTTGATTTTATTGTGGCCAAATAATATTCTCTAAATTTTTAATCTTTTGAAATGTATTGAGCCTTATTTTGACCAATGTTCAATATGAAAAGGATATGTATTCTGCAGTCGTCTATAAATTGTTTTTTGTTTTTTTTAAAGATTTATTTATTTCTCTCCTTCCCCCCTCATTGTCTTGTGCTTGCTGTCTGCTTCTGTGTGTTCTTCTGTGGCCGCTTGTCTTCACTTTAGGTGGCACCAGGAACCGATCCTGGGACCTTCTGGAGTGGAGAGAGGCACTGAATCTCTTGCGCCACCTCAGCTCCTTGGTCTGCTGCATCTCCTATTGTCTCTCTTCTGTGTCTCTGTGTTGTATCATCTTGCTGCGCCAGCTCTCCGCACAGGCCAGCACTCTGCATGGGCCAGCACTCCTGCATGGGCCAGCTTGCCGTGCAGGCCAGCTTGCTTTTCGCAAGGAGACCCCAGGAATCGAACCCTGGACCTCCCATATGGTAGACGGGAGCCAATCACTTGAGCTACATCCACTTCCCTATAAATTGTTTTTTGATACCAAGTTGTTTAATAGTGTTGTTCAAATCTTCTATGGCCTTACTAATCTGGTTTTTGGCTAGTTCAATCAATTGGTGAAAGAAGGGTGGTAAAATTTCAAAATATGATTATGGATTTGTCCATCTCTCCCTTCATTTTTGCAGTTTTGCTTTATGTACCTTGAAGCTTTGTTGTTTACATATACATGTATGATTGTTATGTCTTCAGGATGAATTGATCCTTTTATCAGTATGAAAATATCCCTTTATATCAATGGTAATACTCTTTGTCTTGAAGTATACTTTGGCTAATATAATACAGCCATACAGCTTTTTTTTTTTTTTTTTTTTTTTTTTTTAATTTTTTCCCAGGAGGTCCCAGGGATCGAACCCAGGTCCCTCCATTAGGAGATGGACACCCAACCATTTGAGCCACATCTGTCCCCCCATATAACTTTTTTATGCTTGTTTATATTAAGTATCTCTTTTCCCCTCTTTACTTTCAACCTATCTGCATGTTTTGTTTTTTTAATTTAAAGTGGAACACTTTAATACAACAAATAGTTGGATCTTGCTTTTTTAATTCAATCTGGTAATCTGCCTTTTAATTGGAATAATCTTGTTTATATTTTTTTAATCTTTGATATAGTTGCATTTAAGTCTACCATTTTACTATTTGTATCATATTTAAAAAAAAAATTAAATTGGCTTTATTGTGGTATAACGACATAAAGTAAATCACCATGTTAAGTAAATCACCCATGTAAATCACCCATGTTAAGTATGCATTTTGATATGCTTTGAGAGATGTACAGAATTGTTTAATCACCATAATAGTCAAGATAAAGAACATTTTTCAGCAGCTCAAAAAGTTCCTTTGTGCCTATTTGCAAAGTCTGCTTTATCCCACCCTGACAACCACAGATTTGCTTTCTGTTGCTATAATTTTACATTTCCTATAATTTCATATAGAGGAATCATACAGTACGTACTTTTGAGGGGTTTGGTTGTTTAACTTGGCATAGTGTATTTGAAATTTACCTATGTTGTTGGGGGTATCCGTAGTTTGTTACTTTTTATTGCTAAGTATATTTCATTGCATTGATAAACCACAATTTGTTTATCCATTCATTAACTAGCAGACATTAAGATTGTTTACAGGTTTTGTGTTTTATGAATAATGCTGCTATGAGTATTAGTGCACAAGTCTTTGTATGGATATATGGATAAATAACCTTAGAGTGGTATTGTTAAATCATATGTTTAGAAGAAATGCTGTACTTTTTTTTTTTTTTTCCAATCTGCATTCCCATGAGCATCCCCACCAGCAATATTTGGGAGTTATAGTTACTCCATATCCTTACTAACACTTAGTAATGTCAGTCATTAATTTTAGCCATTTTAGTTGGTATCTATTGATATCTCATGTTTTAAATTGCATTTTCCTATTGACAAATGATGTTGAGCAACTTTGATTTGCCTATTGACCATCCATATGTCTTCTTTGGTAGAGTGTTCTTCAAATCTCTTTCAAATTGTTTAATCAGCTTGTTTATCTTATTATTTTGTTGTAAAAGTTATTCATTTTGAATACAAATATTTCAGATAATTGAAGGCCAATTTGACAATTTTTACTATCATGTTCTATATTTATGGTGTATTATGCAAGAAGTCTTTCCTGAATTGAAATCAGAAATATTTTCTCTGGTGTTTCTTACAGAGGTTTTATAATGTTAGCTCTTATCTTTGAATCTATGATCTGTTTTGTGTTACTATTGTATATAATGTGAGGTGAGGGTTGAGGGGTTTTTGTTTTTACATATGGACATTCAGTGACTCTCCACAATTTCTTGAAATAACTATACATTTCCATTTAATTGCTTTGTACCTTGGTCAAAAATCTGCCATATATGCTTCGTTCTATTTCTGATCTCTATACTATTGCATTGATCTTTATGTGTACTCTTATACAAATAATACACTGTCATGATTACTGTAGCTTTATATTAAGTCTTGAAATCTGGTGGTGAAAGTTCCCTAATATTTGTGTCTTTTCAAAATTGTTTTGGCTCTTCAAGGTGCTTTCCATTTCTATGGAAATTTTATAATCATCTTCTCAATTTCTACAAAAAAGCCTACTGGGATTTTTATTGGGATTGTATTGAATCTTTAGACCAATTTAGGGATAATTGTCATTAATAATATTGAGGTTTCTGACCCAGGAATGTTATACCTCTTTCCATTTATTTAGGTCTTCTTTAATTTCTCTCAGCAATGTTTTATAGTTTTCAGTGTCTTGCACATATTTTTTTAAGTTTTACCCAAATATTTAATATTTTTAGATGTTATTGAAATCTTTAAAAAGAAATTTCAATTTCCAATTGTTTGTTATTGGTATGTAGAAATAAAGTTGATTTTTCTATACTGACCTTGTATACTGTGACCTTTATGAACTTACTTTCTAGTTCTGGTAGCTGTTTTGTTTTTTTTTCAGATTCCTTCAGATTTGCTACATAATTGACCATGTTTTCTGGCAATAAAGACAGTTCTACTTTTTCCTTTAATCTCTATGCTACATATTATTATTTTATTAAAATGGCTAGAATTTCTAGTACAATGTTGAATAGAATAGGCACAATGAACATCCTTAATTATGTTTCCAGTCTAAGGGGGAAAAGCTTCAGTTTTTACCAGTAAATAAGATGTTGGCTGTTGATATTTTTATATCAAACTGCCCTTTAGCAGTTTGAGGGATTTATATCCATATCTTTTGAGAGTTTTTTTTTTTAATCATGAATTGGTGTTAAATTTTGTCAAGTCGGTTTTAGTCTATTGATCTGGTGAATTAATTGATTGCTTTTCAAATGTTAAATTTATGGTAAAGAATTTGGCCTTGCCCAAAGAGAGGTCTGGCATTTGTCCATGGAGCTCTAGGGAGGTAACCTCTAAATTCTTGTAATTTCCTAAGTTATTGGAGTGCCTTTGTTATTCATGTTGGTTCCCTAGGACAATACTTGATAATTTATGCTAAGGAGGTTCTTCATTGACTCATGGTGGACCCCTTGGACCACAGGAGAGGAGGGGGGAAGTTAGGCAGGAGACTGAGTTCAATCATATGAGTAATCAATCAATCATGCCTATATAATGAAGCCCCAATAAAAAGTGGACAATAAAGCTTGGGTGAGCTCATTGAGTTGGTAATAGTCTGTCAATTGTTACACATTAATTCAGGATGATACTACATCCTGAGGACAAGGGAAACTTTGCATTCAGAACCCTCTCAGACACTTCCCTTTGGCTAATTTCTATCCTTTCCTTGTAATAAACTATATCTGTGAGTGCAATAGTTTTCAGTGAGTTTTGTGTGTCTTTCTAGAGAATATTGAACCTGAGTGGTTTCGGGAAATCCTTGAACTTACAGTTGGTGTCTGAAGTGAAAGTAGTCTTGTGTAGACTCTTGCCTCTAATTTTGTAGTTGGATTCCTTACAGTTGGGATCAGAGGTCCTTAGGCAGACTTGCAGACTGGAAGACTATCTTGCAGTTTGGCTAACTCCAAATATTAAGCCAATCCTACATTCCTGGGACAAATCACTTGATCGTGATGGTACCAGATTTTGTCTAGGTTCTTGATTTATGCTGCAGAAATGAATTTCAGAGCACATCGGGTTAGATAGACCAGTAATTTATTAAGTTAGGGAGGGAAGAGAAATGGGAGAAAATAACAGATCATGGGTCTCCGGTAGAGAGTAAGGGGCTGAAGAGTGATAAAGAGGGCTGACTACAGTTTCTCATAGATTATAAATGCCCAGGTTTTACGTGCGTGTTGTTTCATGCAGGGGGACACGACAAGAGCAGGGTGCAGAAGCCAAGAGGGATGAGAGAGAGCAGGAGAGAGATTTGACCTTTGCGTTTCCTTTTTAAACCGTTAATTATTCCACCCCTTTGCTAATGGCATGAGAGGAGTCCCAGGTGTTTGCTGTTTTGATTGATTACCAACCCATCAGTCCCCTGGGTGGGCCCAATGATAATGTTCCTGGAGAATATCTGGGGCTTCTCCTGGCTTCTGGAGGGAATCTTATTCTGAATGGCAGAAATCTCTCGACGGTCTTCCAGCAGCCATCTTGGGGTATTGATGTCCACATGGACTTCTTGCCAGGTTCCAGCTCCATCTATTGATTCCTTATTTTACTAGCTGGCTTCAATGATGTATTAAATAAGATTTGCTAATGTTTTGTTAAAGATTTTTGCATCTATCAGCGATACTTGATATTGATTATCATTATGATTATCTTATGGATATGAGAGCTAGGGTGTTTACATGGAAATAGAAATCACATTTCACTGAACAGGCAAAGAAATAATTCATGGAAGAATTGGTATTTGAAATTATACTTGATAGAATCTGTGGAGATGTAAAAAGCATTCCAGGCGGGCTGAAGGAGCATTAACAGAAATTTCACAATAAAACTACCACCATACGCATGAGAAGTAGATGGTAATAACAGTGGCCAACATATAGATTGCTTCTTCTGTGCCAGACAGTATTCTAAGTGTTAAAAATGGATTCAAGTCTCATAACAGCTGTGTGAGGCAAATATTTTTATTATCCCCATTTAACACATGTAGAAAGTGAGGCATGGGGAAATGAAACAATTTGCTCAAATATAAATGGCTAGGGACTGATATTCAAACTTAGGAAAGGTGGGTTCCTGAACCTTCTCTCTTTTTATTTATTTATTTATTTATTTATTTTTTTATTGTGGGTAAAAATCAAAATTTTCACAATACATAGCAATATTTGTAAAATGATATATAAATATATGTGCATATATATGCATTTGCTTACAAAAATGTTATTTATATATATATAAATATATTTTAAGAGGTGCTTAGATTACCTAAAATATTACACCAAACCCACCGGGATTCCCATGTTGCCCACCTCCCACCACATCCCCCACAAACATCTCCCACAACTGTGGCCCACCACCCTCCATTGAGGTGGTGCCACCAACCATAGACCACAGTTCACATCGTAGACCACACTCCCACACAGTTCTGAGTGGTGTGTGCTGATTTAAAATGGCCTACATCCATTGCCACAACGGTACTCAGGACAACCTCCAAATCCTAAAGAAGCCCCTGTATTTCAACTGCACATCCCCTCCCTGCCCAAAAGTGTCAAGTGGCCACTGACTCCACATCATTGTTATAATTTCTTCCATTGCTGGGGTCACCATATGTGTACAACAGACTACCATCAAGTCTACTCTAGTCCATAGTTCTTCCCCCAATCCTGAGGGTACTGGGATGGTGATGTCCACTCCACCTCCAAGTGAGAGAGGGCTTATATCCCATGGATATGGTGGGTGGGATGATCCTGCTTGCAGATGCAGGCCCTCTCCATTCTCTGGGCTGGCTGTTGCCCATCATTGTTTCCTCGCCAGGTGACTTGGATGAGTCCATTGAGCTGTAGGGTAGGAGTTGCAGCTCCACCGAGATTCCACGCACACCAGGCACATAGATAGGCCAGAGGCTTCAGTCTCTGGAAGTATACCTAAAAACTCCAGCATCACATATAGGTTTGAATAGAAGGGACTGATGAACCATGTGCAGGGAGGACTTTTTTGGTTCCAATTCTGTCACTCTCAGGAGCACAGATTCCAAAATAGAGCCCACTGATAAGGTGTCAGTTTCTGGGGCTATCCCCCCTTATATAGGACCTGGGTGTCTCCAGAGCTCTCAGGAGCCCCTCTGTGTGGGGTGATAGGCACTTTGACAATCTATGAGCTTCTACTGAGGTGTGCGTAAGAGTTGCCTCTGGGATGACCTCCCGACTCTCTTTGAAGTCTCTTAGCCTCTTGAACTCATTTGTCTTTACCTTTTCCCCCTTTTATACAAGGTCTTTTTCCAGTTGTGTTGCCAGTTGGTACTTGGTATTAATCCCTTGTTGCCAGGGAGGCTCATCCCCGGGAGTCATGTCCACGTTGGGGAGAAGGTAATGAATTCATATGCTGAGTTTGGCTTAGAGAGAGGCCACATTTGAGCAACAAGGAGGCTCTCAGGTGGCAACCCTTAGGCACCCCACAACAGCAGGCTAAGTCTCAGTTACAAGAGCAAAGACGCACAAGGGTAGTCATCAATAAAAAGAAGTCATCATTGGGTCATCCTTTTTTAACAGATACTGTCCCTGCACTCAGAGGACTATTGCTGCTCTCTTGGAGACTGTGGCAGAGCTCACCGGGCTAGGAATTCAGATTCCCTCATATATTGTGTGATTATCCACCCATCGTGACCATGCCCCATCTTTTGATCTTTTGAACAATTTTGTATATCTTTCATGTATATTCGGATGAACTAGCTCCCATGAATCCCCCCTCCAGACACCCCCCACCAATAATCCCCTGCAGTATCCATTGTACTCCTTCTGTGATCCAAATCCTCCATGAACATTTAGTCCATAAAATAATCAAATACACTTAATAGGAAAAAGAAACAATGATAAGCTTACATGCAAGAGACAAACATAAGGAAACTCAGGAAAAAAATAAAATAAATAAAACAAAATATAATTAGCGGATTGGGACATTCCAAAAAATGGGGAAAAAAGCAAAAGAAATGCCATATATATTCTTTTTTTCCTTTAATCACTGTGTTATCGGATGTCCGGTGTGCCGTGACACCTTCCCCCTCTCAATCCCCATTGTCTCCCAAATTTTCATCTAATTTTCAAAGAAGTTTTAGGTCACAGTAAAGTCACACACGGAGTACCAGAGACTCCAAGATACCAAACCACCCCCCCTTCCCCACCCCATATTAACCCCCCGCTTTTTTTTTGGATGTTACCATTGTTATAACTCTTATACAGATAGCAAAATATAGCAACTAAACATTGTCAATGATTTACACTATAGTTTACAATTTAGATGCTACAGTTTAATAATTTTGATGATATTTACCATGTCCTGTGTCCATTACTGTAAGGTAATGAAAAACCTTTCCCATGACCACCAAACAACCCATTAGATCTTGACTGTTCCCTTCCCCCCAGCCTCCCAGGACACATGACACCACCCTATCCCAACCCATGGAATGTCAAGATTCACAGTTACATGCCCTGGGAATTTGAACCTGCCCTTCCTAATCCACCCACCCGCCAGTGCTGCACCACCAAACCCAAGAACACCACCACCCATCTGCCCCATCCCCCAACATGCAACCACGCTCTATTCCTTTACCATAGATTATGTCCATATGGGTAATGGCTCAAAGCCTGCTCTTCTCTTACTCTCCCTTTTTAACCTATCTTTCAGACAATGGTTCTCAGAGACTGCTCACTTTCCTCAGTTCAGATCAGTGAGGTCATATACTGTTTATCCTTCAGTGCCTGGCTTGCTTCACTCAACATAAGGTCTTCAAGATTCATCCACATTATTCCATGTCTTAGCACTTTATTCCTTCTTACAGCTGAGTAATATTCCATTGTATGTATGTACCACATTTTGCTTATCCATTCGTCTGTTGATGGGCACCGGGGCTGATTCCAACTTTTGGCAATGGTGAACAATGCCGCTATGAACATTGGTGTGCATATATCTGTTTGTGTCTTTGCTTTCAGTTCTTCTGGTTATATACCCAGCAGTGAAATTGCTGGATCATACGGAAGATTTATTGTTAATTTTCTGAGGAACCGCCAAACTGTCCTCCACAGTGGCTGGACCATACCGCAGTCCCACCAGCAGTGGATGAGGGTTCCTGTTCCTCCACATACTCTCCAACATTTAGTGTCTCCTGTTTTTTTAATAGCTGCCATTCTGATGGATGTGAGATGGTATCTCATTGTAGTTTTGATTTGCATTTCCCTGATAGCAAGCGAAGTTGAGCATTTTTTCATGTGCTTTTGAGCCATTTGTATTTCTTCCTTGGAGAAGTGTCTTTTCAGATCACTTGCCCATTTTTTAAATGGGTTGTTTGTCCTTTTATTTTCAAGGTGTAGGATTTCTTTATATATGTAGGATATTAGGCTCCTATCAGATATATGGTTGCCAAATATTTTCTCCCATTGGGTAGGCTGCCTTTTTATTTTCTGAATAACATCCTTTGAGGTGCAGAAGTTTTTAATTTTCAGGAGATCCCATTTATCAATTTTTTCTCTTGCTGCTTGTGCTTTGGCTGTGAAGTTCATGAAAACATTTCCTATTACAACATCTTGTAGATGCTTCCCTACATTATCTTCCAAGGTCTTTATGGTTTTGGCTCTTATATTCAGATCTTTGATCCATCTTGAGTTGATTTTTGTATAAGGTGTGAGATGGTATTCTTCTCTCATTCTTTTGGTTATGGATATCCAGTTCTCCAAGCACCACTTGTTAAAGAGGCCATTCTCTCCCAACTGAGTGGGCTTTGTGGCCTTGTCAAATATCAGATAACTGTATATGCAAGGATCTGTATCAGAATTCTCAATTCGGTTCCATTGGTCAGTAGGTCTATCCTTGTGCCAATACCACACAGTTTTGATCACTGTAGCTTTGTAGTATGTTTTCAAGTCAGGTAGTGTGATACCTCCAACTTCATTTTTCTTTTTCAATATGTCTTTGGCAATTTGGGGCCTCTTGACTCTCCAAGTTTATTTTGCCGTTAGTTTTTCCGGTTCCTTAAAAAATACAGTGTTGACTTTTATTGGGATTGCATTAAATCTGTAGATTATTTTGGGTAGGATAGACATCTTGATGATGTTTAGTCTTCCTATCCATGAACAGGGAATATTTTTCCATTTATTTAAGTCTTCTTTGATTTCCTTTAACAGTGTTGTGTAGTTTTCTGTATATAAGTCCTTTACATCTTTAGTTAAATTTACTCCTAGGTATTTGATTCTTTTAGTTACTATTGTAAATGGTATTTTTTCCCTGATTTTCTCCTCAGTTTGCTCGTTATTGGTGTACAGAAATGCTACTGACTTTTGAGCATTGATCTTATAGCCTGCAACATTACTGAATTCCTTTATAAGTTCTAGAAGCCTTGTTGTAGGTTTCTCAGGGCTTTCTATGTATAGGATCTTGTCATATGCAAATAATGAAATTTTTACTTCTTCTTTTTCAATCTGGATGCCTTTTATGTCCTTTTCTTGTCTCAGTGCTCGTGCAAGTACTTCTAAGACAATGATAAATAGGAGTGGTGATAGTGGGCATCCTTGTCTTGTTCCTGATCTCAGAGGGAAGGCTCTTAGGATTTCATCGTTGAAAATGATGTTAGCTTTGGGTTTTTCATATATATCCTTTATCATTTTCAGAAAGTTTCCATCTATTCCTATCTTTTGTAGTGTTTTTATGAGGAAAGAGTGCTGTATTTTGTCGAATGATTTTTCTCCATCTATAGAGATGATCATGTGATTTTTTTCTTTCAGTCTGTTTATGTGGTGTATTACATTGATTGATTTTCTTATATTGAACCATCCTTGCATACCTGGGATGAAACCCTCTTGGTCATGGTGTATAATCCTTTTGATATGTTGTTGAATGCGATTAGCAAGTATTTTGTTGAGGATTTTAGCATCTTGCTTCATTAGAGAAATTGGTCTGTAATTTTCCTTTCTTGTGGTATCTTTGTTTGGTTTTTGTATTAGGGTAATGTTGGCATCATAGAATGAGTTAGGCAATATTCCTTCTACTCTCTTTTTTTGGAAGAGCTTAAGTAGAGTTGGTGTTAGCTCTTTCCGGAATGTTTGGTAGAATTCAGCTGTGAAGCCATCTGGTCCTGGACTCTTCTTAGTTGGGAGGTTTTTGATGACTGAGTCTATCTCTTTACTTGTAACTGGACTGTTGAGTTCATCTATTTCTTCTTTCATCAATGTCGGCTGTTTGTGGGTTTCTATAAACGTGTCCATTTCCTCTAAATTATCATCTGGTTGGCATATAATTTTTCAAAGTATCCTCTTATGATACTCTTTATTTCTGTGGGGTCAGTAGTGATATCCCCTTGCTCATTCCTTATTTTATGTATTTGCATCTGTTCTCTCTTTCTTTGTTAGTCTGGCTAAGGGTTTGTCAATTTTATTGATATTCTCGAAGAACCAGCTTTTGGTTTTGTTTATTGTGTCCAGTGCTTTCTTATTCTCTATTTCATTTAGTTCTGCTCTAATCTTGGTTATTTCCTGCTTTCTACTTCCTTTAGGTTTAGTTTGTTTTTGTTTTTCCAATTCCTCCAAGTGTGCAGTTAGGTCTTCAATTTTAGCTCTTTCTTCTTTTTTAATATATGAATTTATGGCTATGAACTTCCCTCTCAGGACTGCTTTCGCTGCATCCCATAGGTTTTGAATTGTTGTATTGTCATTTTCATTAGTTTCATGGTAGTTACTGATTTCTTTTGAGATTTCCTCTTTGACCCACTGTTTGTCTAAGAGTGTGTTGTTTAACTTCCATATCCTTGTGCCTAACCTGTTTCTCTGTCCCTTAGTGATTTCCATCTTCATTCCGTTGTGGTCAGTGAAATTACTTTGTATAATCTCAATCTTTCTAAATTCATTGAGAGTTGTTCTGTGGCCTAGCATGTGGTCTATTTTGGAGTATGTTCCATGTGCACTAGAGAAGAATGTAAATCCCACTGTATTTGGGTGTAGTGTTCTATATATGTCTATTAAGTCCAGGTCTTCTAATGTATTGTTGAGTGCCTTAGTTTCTTTATTGATTCTCTGTCTAGATGTTCTGTCTAATGATGATAGTGGTGTGTTGAAGTCCCCTGCTATAATTGTAGAGGCATTTATTTCTCCTCTTAATTTTTCCAGAGTTTGCCTCCTGTATTTTGAGGCACCCTGATTAGGTGTGTAAATGTTGATGATTGTTCTCTCTTCTTGAGAGATTACTCCTTTTACTAATATGTAGTGTCCATCTTTTTCTCTTACAATAGTTTTGCATTTAAAGTCTATTTTGTCTGATATTAGAATAGCTACTCCTGCCCTTTTTTGGCTATTGTTAGCTTGGAAAATGGTTTTCCAGCCATTCACTTTCAGCCTCCTTGAATCCCTGGGTCGAAGGTGGGTTTCTTGTAGACAGCATATAGATTGGTCATATTTTCTTATCCTTTCTGCCAATCTGTGTCTTTTGATTGGTGAATTTAATCCATTAACATTCAGTGTTATTACTCGTAATGAATTTCTTACTTCAGCCATTTTTTCTTTGGGTTAATGTATGTCATATGTTGTTTTGTTTCTCTTTTTGTCTTTTCAGTTGTTTTTAACTCTCCTCTAACTCTCTCTCCCTTGTTTTTTCCTTTCAACTTGTAGAGATTCCTTTAGTATTTCTTGAAGTGCTGGTTTCTTCTTGACATACTCTCTTAATTTCTGTTTATCTGTGAATATTTTGAACTTTTCATCATATTTGAATGCCAATTTTGCTGGATAGAGAATTCGCGCCTGGAAGTTTTTTTCTTTTAGTATTTTGACTATGTCATACCACTGTCTTCTTGTCTCCATGGTTTCAGCTGAGAAATCAGCACTTAATCTTATTGTGCTTCCCTTGTATGTGATGGTTCTCTTTTCTCTTGCTGCCTTGAGTATTTTCTCTTTGTCTTGAGCATTGGACATTTTGACAAACTTATGTATTAGAGTTGGCCTGTTGGGATTTATACTATTTTGGGTGCGCTGTGCTTCCTGGATCTTCACATCCATCTCTCTCAATAGCATTGGGAAGTTTTCAGCCATTATTTCCTTCAACACTCCTTCTGTTCCTTTTCCCTTCTCTCCTCCTTCTGGGATGCCCATAATGCGTATGTTTGTGCGTTTTGTATTATCGGTTAATTCCCTGAGTCCATGCTGGATTTTTTCTATCTTTTTGTCTATCTGTTCTACAATCTCTTTTATTTCAGCTGTATTGTCTTCCATATCACTAATTCTTTCCTCTGCCTGTTCAAATATGCTGTTGAGTCCAGCGTCTTTTTCATTTCTTGGCTTGTGCCATTGTTCACCATCATGTCCATTACCTTTTTAGGCATGTTTGCTATTTCTTCAGTATGTTCTCCCAGTGTCTTCTTTATATCCTTAATCTCTTCCTTCACTTCTTTAAGCTGGTCCATGATATTTGTTTGGATAGCTTTGATTAGTTGTTCAATGTTCTGCATTGCTTCCTGGTTTTTATTTTGTTCATTGGACTGGTCCATGTTTTTCAGTTTCTCAGAGTCATTTGTATTTTTTTTGTTGCCCTCTGGTCATCATAGTATCTTGATAGGTTTGTTCAGTTGATTAGCTTTTCTCTGTGCTCTAGAGTTTTATTTAGCTGGTGGTTCTGCATGTGAGTTAAGTTTTCTCTTTGGCACTTTTTCTTCTTATTTTATTTCCTTACTTCTTTCTATGTTCCCTTGAAGGCAAAATATTAGGGCCAGAGGAATCAAAAAATGTAATGAATGCAGAAGGATAATAGTAATATTGATAAAAGTTAGAAGAGGGGCAAAATGAGTCTAAATGAGATGAATATTTAACTTGTGTAGGCAGTGTAGAGTAATAGGCAAAAAAGTGGAGTTACTACAATGAACTGGGAAACAAATGGAAAATATATATATAGTGATTTAGAAGGCTAGAATTTGAGGAGGGAGAGAAATAGTAAAGAAAGGGCTGAAAGGAAAATGTTAATACTAATTTAAAAAAACGAAGAAAACAAAATAGATGGAATAGAAATTGACAACCTTAAGTTGTGGGCCTATGAAAAAATGTTATATCTAAGAGCCACAACAGAAAGCAGAAGGCAGAAAGATGAAGGAAGGATAAGCGATAGTTTGTAATACAGAATCAATATAGACAGTGAGTGGGAAATTACGGAAGAAGGAGCACAGCAAAGAAGCGACAAGCTAGCAGCACCTAATTTTAAAAAAATGAAAGAAAAAAGAAAGGGGGGAGGTAAGAGGAAAGAAAAGCAAGAGACCAGAAAGAAACAGAGAGAAACCAAAGATCCACACAGGCAAGCAGTCAAACAGAGCTAAGGGGGGTCAATGATTCCCCTAGGGTCCACGTGGATCCTCTCTGCCTGCTTGTGTTTATCAATCAATTTCCCTACAGCGTTCTATATGCAGGTCCTGAAGCAGCTTTGAGCTATTAAACTAAATTAAAAAGAATTTATTTTTCATTTATTGAAGTGATCTTCTCACTTTTTTTTTTATTTTTATTTTTTTTTAGCGAAATACAGGACCCAAAATAATTCCTCCTCTAGACCAACCCCCTTATGGAAGGGACCCTAGCTGGGCCCGTGGAAATTAATCAAGCACGTCCCACTTCCTGGACTCCCCAGGGTAGCTGTAGCTCTGATGTTAGTCAGTGCAGAGTGCTAAAGATGGCCGATTCTGCCCCTTCTGGAGCCGAGCACCAGCGTCACCGGGTTGCTATGTAAATCAGTTTGACTGCAGATTCGTGTCTGCTCTCAGCCTGCTGCTGCTTCAGGTCGGCTTATCTGCTCCTCAAAGCTATTGGGCAGTGCAGGCAGCCAGATCGGTGTCGAAAAATAAAAATAAGAAATACCCTTCTCTGTCCTCCAACAGAACCCTCCCTCTTTGGGGAGTGTCCCTTCTTCCTAGCTCCACGGTGGCCCCTGTCTTATCCCTGGGCAGCTAGGCAAATTAGCTCCCTCCCCAGACCGGAATCCCCCCACACGTTCACCGGGTACCGATTAGCTCCGGCTGTTCTGTTCACGAAGGTCCAAGGGGCGCCAGGCAGCCAGATCCCCAGAAAATAAAACTTTCTCACCTCGCTCGCGGCTCCAAGTGATCGTTTTATTTTTATTTTTTTATTTTTTTCTTCCTAACCACGGGACTCAGTCGTCCATGCTAACCACCACCGGCAGGCTTAAAACTCACGAATCTCTACCGTTCGGTCCACGCCATTGAT
The DNA here is from genome assembly GCA_026826555.1 of Tolypeutes matacus. Classification (NCBI taxonomy): domain Eukaryota; kingdom Metazoa; phylum Chordata; class Mammalia; order Cingulata; family Chlamyphoridae; genus Tolypeutes; species Tolypeutes matacus. The sequence goes on from JAKSZT010053872.1 coordinate 2,838,910, forward strand.
CCACGCAGATAGATGTCCCAAGTTTCTCACTCCACACATGCACAGCACAGATCCCCGGGCAGGACCCCGTCCACAATCCTCCTTGCTCTGGAGCTTGCAGTGTGTGCCCTCCTACATTAATGCCATCTTGGCGATCTGAACCTTCTCTCTTAAGCAGGTCATTATAGTGATTCCCTCTAGTCTTATATAATCTGAGACCTATGCTTCGAAGGAGCTGAGGTTCTTTTTAGGTAGAAAGAACAATATTCTGCTACATGAAACAAGAAGACATACCTCACACACAAACTTTACAATAAATGGGTTGTAGAGATAAACAGCTATTATTTGAGAGAGGAAGGCCAGACTTCAGTTAAAACAGAAGATGCAGTAAGTGGCTCTGTGACACCCCTCCCTAACCCCCCCCCATCTCTGGTTTAAATCCTATTGTAGGTGGTGCAGAAACCAGGGAAACTTAAACAGGAAAATGAAGGGTTTGTGAGGGCTCTATTAAATTCTCTCTGAATGGTTTTGAAACCAGGAGGAGAAATGCAGTCTTCTCAGGAGAAATTTAGGAGAGGAAGCAGGTACTATATCAGTCTTTCTCAGCAAGTACTTTGTGTGTAATTTATTTCTAGTTTATTTTACAACCTATTAATCTCTACAAATCTGGTGAAAGAACCAAATTTAAATGAAGGAACCTGGACTAACTGGAATGTTGGCTCTTAGATGATGCTTCTGTGTGTATCTGATCTATGTTTGCCGATAATGAGCATGAGAACTTTAGGAAAACTGCTAGGAAAAGAATGAAGAAAGTGAAGTGGGAAGACTGAAGACAGAAAATGCCAACCAGAAAGGGTAGCCTGGAGAGAAAACATTCTTCATATATCAGTGACTCTAAGAATCACTTTCTCTGTTAAAATATTTCTTTTAGGAGGCACATTTCTTATGGAATGAATACAGAACACTAATATGAAAAGAAAGATGAATGTAATAAGATTTGTGTTGAAAGACTATCCTGATCTCTGCTTGTACAAAAAAAATTCAGAGTAATATTAATTGTTTAGTAAGGATAACTGTGATGAGCTACTTTTAACTCCCTTGCTAATTTTGTTTTCAGAATGCACTGTCCTAAATTTCACTCAAGGTGGCAATCTTGAGCATCTTCTCAAGATAGATCTTTTCAAGAAAGGAACTTTTTAACACTTTATTTTACCCTCGTAATGTCATAAATATAATGATTTTATATTGAAAGGCCTTCTCTGAACATGTTTAGCTCTAAGAAAAGATATGTTTTTTATTTCTGTCATTGAGCATTTGAAAACATGATCAGTGGAAACTTCAATCTATTCTCCATTATTAAGAGCATGTGGAAACCTTTTAATTTTCTACAGTATTTTTTCTTTCTAAGTGTAATACCAATCATTTATGGTAATTTATAAATAAGGTTTTAATTCATGTAGAATTTGTGTATATATGGTGACAAATGGATCCATAAAGCTTCGGTTGATGGAAAAATTTTGTTTACCTTCTCTCTGGACATTAGACAAGCAGCCAGTCATTCTCTGACAGCTGTGCTATAGAGCAGGTTACTTGATAAGGAAAGAAAGCAAAGTAATTGTATTTTTAATGTTATGTGAGTGACATAGAGCGTGAATTTTTAAAATGTTCATGAATTTTAGCTGAAATAAATGTAATTTGAAAGCTTTTGCAAGTTTCCAAATGGTTTCAAGTCATATATTATGTGACTTGCCATCTAGCTTTTGATATATTTAAATTCTGTATAGCTAGAAGGCTGACTGGACTATTTCTGGGCTAGAAGGCTGACTGGACTATTTCTGGGTCTTTTCTCTTGCATTTTTTGACATTTTAGTGGACCTTTCTTTATGTTCATTTTCCTTTATTTTCATATATGAAGTATTCTGGTATTGATCTTGTATGGATCTGATCATCCAGTGAGATTTCCCCAGTCTTGAGATAAATAATTCCATTTTGAATATCATAAATATACTATCATGTAATCTGTGAAACTCTAGATGTACTCTGTTATTTACTTAGTAAATTTCCAGTTAAATATTTATCATTAAAATGTAAGGGATAAGTATAATTCTACTTTCTTCCTAATTCAATTTTATATTGGGAAGAAATTCTTATAAAATTGTGATAAATGTACAGTTTTTGGAAGAAAATTAGCTCATTATCAGAAAAAATTGGCAAGCATCTAAGAAGATGCATAGAAAATTCTTACTGAATTTGGCTTTATTTCTTAAGAGATTGGCAATTTGGGCTTAATATTGGATAAGAGTAAATTAGTTATGATCAAAATTAGACTTAAAATATTCTAGTTTGTAAATCTTTTGTAATTGATGTAATAACTTCCCACTATTCCATGAGAGAAAGGGATTGAAAAGAATAAACTTTCTATTTCCTGTCCACTAAATTCTGATATAGACAGTCCTTTTTTTAAAATAGTAAGGCAGCTGTAAAATATAGAACATTCAATTTGGAATCACAAAAAATGGACTCAAGTTCTGGCGCTGCCATTAACATGCTCTGTGATCCTAGTTAAATTAACCTGTCAAAATTGAATGAGAAAAGAAAATACACATGAAAATGTTTAATAGATGTAAATCTAACACAATGTAAGATAAGGGATTGATAATGTTTATTAAATGAGACTCATTCTATACACTAAATAGCTTCATTAACTTTTGCCATAATTTACTGTATAATGTTAAATATTATTAGATAATTAAATCATTGTCTACCATCTACAGGAGACATGTGAGTTTTTGACACTATTTAAAATGAAATTTCTTTAACTTGAAAAGACATGGATTTTGATGACATTTTCTGTGAAGACTTTTGTATGCTTTCTAATTATTATAGTTAATATAATTATTGTCTTCTAAAAATTTAAGTTTCAATTTGATGTTCTAAAATATGTTACATATGGTACATTATTTAGAATTACATTAGTTGGGCTCTTCAGTGGTGCAGAGAAGAGATAATGGGAGTCAACAGGAGACAAGAAAACATGAGTTACTAGAGGATATTGTCTTTCCATCTTTGTAATTTGTCACTGTGTCCCACTGCTTATAAGACTGGAATGTGCAGCAGGCCTTATGGAAAAGTGAGGCAACAGTTCAGTGTCAATTGTGATGTAACCTGAGTTCAAAATATCCACCTTATCTTTGGTTTTCTATCTCCTTAGCCCCACCCAAACACTCAGAGGTTATAATTGGATCTGTGTACTTCCACTCCCACACAACACATACAACAGGCAGACTTTCACTCTGAGCCATACTCAATTCACTCAGTATAATCCATAAGTTTTTTCTTTCATTCTGATGCCAATTACTGGGCCAATCACTTGTGGCTGACACAGCAGATTTGGTTAAATTAAAGACATAAATCACATATTACATCAGCTTTACTCAGAAACAATCCTCTAAAGGCTGCTATCGTAAGAAGGAGGTATATGAACAGGATTGACATCTATACTCACGCATAGATACTCATGTATAGGCATACACCAGTCTTTTTATAGCAAACAGGATCATTTTAAACATAATAAATACAGGTATGCATGTGTGGTTTTATTTCCCAATTTTCTTCTTAGGGCCTCCATAAAAATATAATAACCAGATCAATCATTTCGTAAGTACCCAATACTCTTCATTTGCATCTAACAGGATGTACAATTTAATATCTAATGAAAATATATATAGGATATATATATAGGAGCCTTCTATGCTATTGCTCTCCTCAAAATTGAATATTTTCTGGACTCATCACACCATGAAAATTGCCAGCTGTCTTGACTGAAATCCTTGCTAAACTATCAACTTTAAGAAGACAATAATTGTAGCTATCTTTTTCACAAGCACCAGGCACATAAACCTAGTAAATGCTCAATAGTTGTTGACTGACCATTCAGATGAATGAGTGTCAATAACCAGGTGACTAAGGAGGCCAATCCCCCAAATTTTACATTCTTGAGAACTCTAGTCAAATTTAAGTCTAGCTACTTTGGGTGGAATTTTTATTTCCTGTTCTTTTATCTGAGATTCAACTAAATGCTTAGATGCCAATTTATTTTTCTAGTGGAATGCATCCCTAGTTTAAAATGAAAATATACACAATTTCCTCTCACAGAAATTTAATTTATAGCAAAACATAATACCTTGAGTATTCTTTTATATAAATGTGTCAAAATGTTAATTTGAAAAATATATATGTATTAGTTACAACTAACATTTATTTAGAAAGAATGTTTGAAATAAACATTTACTTAGAATTGTGTGTGTGTGTATAGTAACTATGAAAAGAAAAATTCTAGAGTTTTGATAATTAGAGTTGTAATACTTTGGTGATATGCAGTTATATAAAATATTTGAGAAATACCACCACTGATTATCTGATATTATTTAAAATTAAATGTCTTGCATGTAAATGTATGTAAGAAATTTGAGACACTGACTTATAGGAAAGAAATTGAGGCTAAAGATAAAAAGGTACTCTGCAATATCAGCAGTTATCATTGCACCTCATTTCTCTGTTGCCATTTACCCTTTTTCAAACAGTATCCTTTGTCTTGCATTTATATTGATAAATTCTTCAGGCAGCTAGTTCCTTACATCTGTACTCAGAAGATGTCTTGGACCTATGAGTCACTGAGTTTTAGTTTAAATACTGCATATTTGATGTTACAATGGCACTTTTAAAATGGTATACCACTATACCTAAATTTTTCTTTTTCCAAATCCAGGTATGTCAAATAATGGTAAATATGTAGTATTTATTTTGTTCTTATTGTTGGCATAATGATCTTATATTGCTAGAATGAGAATGTGAGTTTTGCTCCTATTTGTACTGGTATTGAGGGAGGGATGCTTTTCATCCACAAAAATAAATAGGACTGTTATTTGATGTCATCTTCCCATAGTGGTATTTTGATTCAGAAAAAGTGTAGTCACCATACTCATTTTTGAGTGTATAACTTTTCATTTATTGTTACCTACTGTATTAGTCAGCCAAAGGGGTGCTGATGCAAAATAACAGAAATCTGTTGACTTTTATAAAGTATTTATTTAGGGGTAGAAGCTTACAGTTAACAGGCCATAAAGCGTAAGTTACTTCTCTTACCAAAGTCTGTTGCCATGTGTTGGAGCAAGATGGCTGCTGATGTCCGCAGGGGTTCAGTATTCCTGGGTTCCTCTCTTCCCAGGGCTAATTTCTCTCTGGGCTCAGCTGATAGTTCAGGCAAAGGGCTCATCTCTCTTCCCGGGGCCTCTGCTGTGTCCAACTGAGCCTTCTTTCCTTCCTCACGTATCTGTTTCTCTATATGTTTACTTCCCAGGCTCTAGGATCAAAACTCCCAACTCTGCTTACTACCATGTCATTTCTCTGTGAGTCTCCGCTTACCAAGGGGCTGGGGGTGCAACATCCTGACATGGCCCAATCAAAGCCTTAATCATTATTTAATCGAGTAAAAGTGAAACCTCTGAAACCTCTGAATCCAATATAATCTAATATGTGTGGAGGGACAGACCAGTTTACAAACATAGTCCAATATCTATGTTTAGAATTCATAAACAATATCAAACTGCCACACCTACCTTGCCATTTAGAATAGACAATTCTTGTACTTATTGGGGATGTCCTTGTGCTTTTGGGAAAAGGTGATTTGAGTTGCAATGATTTAACTTATGCATAATTTGGAATAAGAAATTACAATCCTTATTGAGAAATTCTTGGGAATTTGATATTCATAATACCTTATTTTCACTGTTCTAGATCACAAAGTAAAGAGAATATCAATAAAGTAATAATCCATAGGGGAAAATGTAGGGCTATTCAGTGGATTATAAGATAGCTTTTGCTCCCTAACAAACCAACCCAAAACTTAGTGCCTTAAAACAACTATTTAGTTCATGATTCAGTGGGTTATCAGTTTAGTCTCAGCTCAACTAGGCAATATTCTGGTGATGTCAGCTAGGCTCACTAATGCATCTATGTTCAATTGAGACATTTTCCACGCAAAAGCAAGTTGACTATTGACTGGGATGATGGGGATGACCAGGCCCAATGTCTCTCATAGGCTAGCTGGGGCTTTTTCACAGGGTGTTGCCGCCCTTGACCCAAGAGCAGCAAGGGAGGGTAAACCACAGTGCACAAGCAGTTTTCAGGTCTGCTTGTTGTATGTTTGCTCTTGTTCCATTGGACAAAGTAAATCACATAGCCAAACCCAGAGTCAATGTGGAAGGTCACTACCAAAAGGCTTGGAAAAAGGGAGGGGAAGAATTTGTGGATTCTTGGAAAACTGATTCATGGAACTCCTACTTTGCTGTCTTTTTAAAAGTTTTAACTTATTTGTAATTACAATTGATATTGGACAGCAGGTTGTTGGTGGGTTCAACATCAAGTGTTTCTGGTTTCTTAAGCTATTAAATCATTAGTACTGACAATTTATTTCACCTTCATAATGTTCAATATTTTATGTTTATAATATATTAATTTACTCATTCTCAACTTTTTAGTATCAGTTTCATATACTATCTGGATTCATATACTTAATCATGGATTGAAAAGGTAATTAAACATTTGACTTGAATGATGTTACATAACATTGAATTATGTTTGATTGCAAATCCCACAAATAAAAAAAATGAAACATAAAAATTCTTCAGCCATAAGTCTTGAAAGAGTAAGCTGCAGCTGTCACCAAAACCCCAACTTTTCCTCTTGGGGCATTTTAAATTATTCATTACACTGACCTTAGTAAACAACTGGTGATACATATATATACTTAGATATATATATATCTAACTATGTAAGTAATCAAAATAGTCTCCTTTTGTGTCTGCCTTTATAGAAATGATTAATCTGTGGTCTAAATATTTTGGAACCTCCTTCCTTGGAATTATTTTCAGAATTTTGAAATCACACATTAAAAAAATATATTTTTTTAAAATCATAAGGCTATATAAATACTCTTTGTTTTTCCATGGTTTCTTCTTGTCCTATTTTGTGAGCTCATCCAATGACATCTTTTTGTCTCTGAAGCCAATGCCAGAGGATCCTCAGGTAAAAGAACTGATAGGAATGGACTCTGCTCTATCTTGAAGCCCAAGAACCTGACAAGCCTTAACTGAGTGTGTGACCTGCCTGCTCCATCCAGATATCATTAACTAAGTTCTATGTTCTGGTGAGGATCTGTTGGTTATAAGTGACAGAAAAACTGTGTCAAAACAAAACAATTTATTGGAAGATCAAAGAAAGAGCTTGAGGGATCATCCCCTTTCTAGACCCTCAGATAGAACTGGCTCTCAGAATTTTTTTCCTTTTTCCTTTGTCTCAGGGCTCCTACTACAGTCAGATTTTTCCACTCCATGTGGAAGAATGATGAAAAAGAGTCCTGTGATCATGTAAGTATAGCAGCTATAGAGGAAGGGTTTCTTCCTTCCAGTACGTTTAATAATTATTCTGTTTCCAGAGTTTGAGAAGCTGGTTATCATTAAATACAAATTACTAAATTTTAATGTGTGCCAGGTACTCTTCTATGAGCTTTCTATAACTGTTTGAGACAATCATATGAAGTAAGTTCCATATTACATGCATTTTACACTTGAAGAAATTGAAGAACAAAAAGATTAAGTAGCTTTTCCAAAGTCACACAGGTATTAAGTGGCAGAGGCAGGATTCAATATGATGAGATCTGTTCTAAAGATGAGGCTCTTGTGGTTTTGATGTTTTGGGAAAATAGTGGTAGACTGTTTCCCAGATTTCCACATGGACTCCTCTGAGGGAATCACAATTTGTGCTTTAAAACAGTTCTATATAACCAACTACTGATTCTCTTTGAAAAGACTGTGAATTTGGAATACATATATAGGTTTTTGTTTGTTTTGGCAATGTGCAATTCAGGACTCTTAGAATTGGAAAACAATCTCATTTTTATCTGGATATCTAGGAAATAAAATGACTAAATATAATTTTGACTAGAGAATAAATGACCATATAAAGCAAAGACCTGTCAAAAAATCTTATGTTGGATTCATTTCACCTTTATTATGAAGTGTTTGTGTTTTTGGATTATTTTTGTTCTTTATATGGACATTAGCTATCAACTTTATAAAAAATAGTTATTTTACTGTAATTTTATGAAGAAATACCACAAATACTTTTTACTACTGGCTATAAATAGAGCATTCAAAATCAATAAAGTGACTTACAGTAATTTATAAATTAAAGTTCACTACTGTAGGAATTTGTTCTTTGAATTGTAGAGCAGTAAGATTCTGTACCTTTTGAAATGTGGTGGTGTTGAGTAAGCCAAATTTCCATAAACAAGGGAATTTTCTGTCAACTCTTTTTTTAGCTTGATTCCTTGTCAGCTGATATTCGGGTCTTTGGCGGGGGGGGGGCACAAAACATGCCAACCTCCTCATTCTGAAAATCCTTATTGTGAAAAGACTAGAAAGGGGTTATATGGTTTAATGACTGTCTCGCTCACCTCTTAGGTGTTTCATCAAGTCCAGGAGCAATTCCTCCTTTTCTGACAACTGCCCTTAGCAAAAGGAAAAGAAAATCCTTTTTAAACTGATCATTGCTCTTAATATAAAATAAACAAAGACAAATAACAAACTCTGACTTCTGAGGTGAATTATCAGCTGAAAACATGGCTTATCGGTAATTTCCAGAGACTTTATTATCCAATTTCATACAGATATATTGTTGGGAATACCAGATGGGTTCACATTGAGAAGAGGACATTTTTTGTGAACTAAAATAGCCATATGTAGTTAGTAAGGGGTTGTGCAAATCACTGTTAACACAAGATATCAAAGGACTTGTTTTTAATTGTTTTTAAGAATATGTCTAAAGGTTCTTGCAATATAGAAATTTCTCCTATATTTTCCCATATTACCTAATGATCACTCATTACATACTCTGAATTATGTTAAATATTTAAATATTGGTTCTGCCCTCAGGAAGAGGAAGAAAACGGACATATATAACATATGTGGCCTAGAAATACACATTTATTCAACATGATTACTTTTCAGAGTTGAAGACAGCAGGGAAATGAGTTGACACGATCCCTGGGTTCAAAGAGGATGCATTCTAATAGAAGAGACAGACTGTAACAAGGAAACAATATAATTTCAGATAATAGTAAGTGCTTTGGAGAAAATTTAAAAGAGATGACATGGTAGAGAGTGGCTGGAAAGAGACCCTTGAGAAAGATTGAGTCCTGACTGTTAAGAAGGAAACACCAACAGAAACTGTTGAGGGAAGAGTATTCCAATAAAAAAGAAGAGCAAATGCAAACACCCTGAGATCTTTACACATATTTTTCTCTGTTAATCCTCACTAGGTTCCTATGAGTATTTAGGATTAGCCTAATTTTATATATGGCCAAATAGAAGCACATAATTTACATAACTAACTTACATAAGGTCACTCAGTCAGTTAGGGGGATGCCACGATAGGAGTTCAGGATAGTCTGAACACTAAACCCATGCTCTTTCTGATACTCAAGCTGCTGCAAGGAATCTAAGCACACATGCAGCACATGTAGTATAAGGAATTTCAAGGTAAGAGGCTCCTATCCTAAATATTATAAAATAGACTAGATGTTCCTGAGTCTTCATTTTATTTCTACAAAGATTTAAATCTGTCCATTTATTGATTCATTCATTTAATAGATATTTTTTAGTGTCTACAGTATAACTACAGTATTTGTGTTAAGGGTTTGGATTACAGTGAAGGAACTATGTTCCTTCAAGAAGTTGAGAGTGATTTTTAATATATCATTTGGGGTTTCTAACAGTATAATCTGTTCTGACAAAAGCTATATGGAAGTACATAAAGCATATTAGAATCTCAGTTTTCCCTTCAGTCTTTAATATCTGACTCAGTGCATTTGGGAATAAATGAAGCCAACCCCCCTTTTACTACCCTTTAGTTGTGGTGGGAAATGTGTAGTTAGAATCTTTTCATTGTAAAATAAAACAGTAAATGACCAATGATTTACAAGGTACTGAATTATTTTATTTCTGAGCCTGTCTCTGAACTCAGAAATTCCAAATAAAAGAATCAAATATCTGAAATTCATCCTTGCCTAGATCTACTATTTTCAGCCAAAGTCTTTGGTTTTTTGGTTTGGTTTCTGGGCTTAATCTCTTACTGGCTAGTGGCTAGATAGGACAACAGTACAGCAAAAATAATGAAGGCATGTATACCTACCCATTTCCCCTCATTATATAAATACCTCTGCTAAAGGAAATCAATGGTCATTTAAATCAATGCCTGTACTTGCTATTAAGTCATAACTGTTCTTATACCTAGCATCTAAAGAAGTAGACACTAATTTGTATATGCTAAGTACTCAATATTGTTGAATGGAAAAATAAATGCTGCCACCTATTATTCTGTTTAATCTTTTTCATAGTCTTTACTATCTAACATGTTGTGTTTTTATTTGTTATTATATGATTTCACTAAGAGATAAGGGAGCTAGATAATGTAAGCTATGTAGGCATTGTAAGGACTTTGGCTTTTGCTCAAAAGGATGAGCAAGCACCTTTGGAGGGTTTTTAGCAGGAATGACACGATCTGACCTATGTTTTTACAGAACAAGTCTGGCTGCTCTTTTGAGAATAAACTGAGAAAGAAGGATAGATGAGGTAGAAAGCACAGCAGTGATCTGGGTGAGATAACAGTGCCTTTGTTTGGAGTGATAGAATGTTCCAGGTGCTAGAATATGGGCATCCAGTTGCCAAGCACTTGGTTTTTTCATCACTGCATGTCTGGAGTCTAGAACTATTTCTGGAGTATAGCATTAGCTCAATAATTCTTGTTGAATAAATGGACAATAGTTTTGTTGTTTTTTTAATGGCTTTGTATTCTCTCCTTCTGTTTATTACTTAGTTTTAAAATCTAAGCAATTTTCCTCATCATCAACCTTTTAAAATTAAAGAGGAAACAAAAACAAAGCAACAAAGTTTATTCTTAATTTTAATTGAATACAACAAGTTTTTTAAAGTACTTTTATGTGATGACTTATTGGGGATACTAAGGACATCAGATGCCAACAGAATGTTCCAAGACAGGGAGATGAGATTATTGCTTAGGGTTAGGGCTATGCCACAGCACAACAATTTACTTTAAAATTAAAATTGCTACATAGAATTTAATTTCCTCCTCAGAAGGGCAATAACCTTTCAATGAATCAACTTGGCTTTTTCTGCTTACTATAAATGGAACCATGTGACTGTAACATTAAAAAGTGCCTAAATGGCAGGCTATATTAGAAAAGTTGGGCGTGAAGGGGCACAAGTGTGTGTTTGGTACGCAACTTTTTCTAAGAAAGCAGAGAAAAAAGAAGATGCGTGTGTGTGCATGCACACCTACAATTGTTTTGATTACACAAAGTAATGCTGAATAAAGAAGCAACTAAAGAAAAAAAATAAATAAATAAATAAATAAAATCTTTAAAAAAAAAAAAAAAGAAGCAACTAATGAGATTGTTGCGTGTAGGAGGCAGCAGCAAATAAACTGGATAGGCAGGAAAACATTGGAAATGATATTTTTATGTCATTTTCATGATTTATTAAGTGAGTTATTGCATATTCAATGAGTGAAAAAATAAATAGCATTTAAAAGAAAAGCTTGGGGAAACTTTTGAAGTGAAATGGAAAATTACTTCAAAAGTGTTTATTTTGTCACTCCCTTAGTCTTCATATATTGCATTTTTGAGCCCAGAATTTTGAGATAATGAAGTATATGTGAGAAACATTGGTAAATAATAATTGATCATGCTTTGTTCATCTGTTTTTCATTAAAGAATAAAGTCTTAGTCCATGAAGCCACTGCTGCTTAAAGGGCTAGAAAGCCAATCTGTGAGGAGACCTGGGAGTTCTTTGGTTTTCTCAGAGGTTGAAAGAAGTAAAACTCTGCTATGGAAATTTTTCTATTAATATTTTTACTTTCAAGGAGGGGTTAAAAGAATCTCAGACTTTTGCAAGCCCTACTACCTGCAATGCTGAAAAGGCTCCAGGGCATCCAGGCCAGCCGCCCTTTCATCAGTAGTTTAAGGGTAAAGATCCTCACCCCAGCAGAGTCAGCATGAAGCAGCATGCAGACTCTTCTGGCTGCATACAGAATCTCTGCACTTGTTGCTAATAGCTGTGAAATCTGCCTCTGTTCTCCTCTTTAGGTAAGAAATTTCAGCAATCAAAATAACACCCTGGGAAGCGGCTGTGGCTCAATCAGTGGGGCTCCCGTTTACCATATGGGTGGCCCTGGGTTCGGTTCCCGGGGCCTCCTGGTGAAGGCAAGCCCGCCTGCACGGCGTGGTTAGCTGACCCAGCGAGCACAAGCAGCAAGGGGGGGATAAATGAATAAATAAATAAAATCTTAAAAAAAAAAATAAAAAAATAACACCCTACCCTTGTTTAGAGGTTTATATTTTTCAAAATATTTTCACCTACATTATTTTATCTATGGATTCACGGAAGCTGAAAGCTGGAAGATTCTCATGCTATGATCCTCCCATCCAACAGATGGACAAATTGAATCCAATTGATGAAGTGACCACTTTGCCCAAAATCGAATATCATCAGAGCTGAAATCAATATTCCGTTTTCCTATCTCCTAACCCAATGCTCTTTCTCTTACTAATACATAGCAGTTGTTTTCTTGGGTCTCCTCCATCTTTTTAGTCTTCTTATTTTGTTTTTTATTTCCCCCCTTGGCCCATATTCATTTGAGTGTTGTTGTTTTTTTTCTTTTTGCATTAAAGGTGATCTACTTGGTCAAAATTTAATAATTTCTTCCTATTTTTGTTGATGCTTTCAAAACTTGCCAGAAAAATGAATTTTTTCCCACCAGTTACATTTTCATCTTTAATTTTCCGTCTTACTGAAAAATTAAGCATAAATAGAAATATTGATTAGAGCTGTTTTATTTGTCAATGCTATGATATAGTTGAGTTGTTTCCTATCAGATTTACCACAATCTGGAATCTTAGCAAACTCTCCCCTATATATATATTCTCTATCAGTGGACAAAAACTAATGAAGTCTCTGTCAAAAATCTGGCAAGGAAGTGCTCTTTAAAGTGATAACTGATGCCAGACTCTATGTTAAAATGTTCAGATTTTCTGCTCCATGGTGTTAAAAAAAAAAAAAAGCATCTATGTCTAAATTCAATTTTAGTAAAAGGGAAAGAATTATATCCAGGTGAAGTTCCAACTTGGTGAGGTTTGAATCAATTGAAATATTTTATCTGCAAAATTCAGTGCTTGGCATGCTTAACACACTGATCCATTAAAAGAGCGTTGCACAAAGTTAGAATGATATTACTCTGCAAAAATACCTGTTCTCAAAAGATTCTGATTCTATTCTCTTATTCAACATTTGTAGGCTCCACAGTTATCAAAGGGCTATTTAAATGACTTATACTCTGTCTATACTGAAAAATATTACTTGGGAACATATGGGACTTCCCATTGATTGATTAAAGATATATTATTTTCTTCCCTTGCATATAATCCTACTCAGTGTTTTCTTACTTGATAATGCTATGATAGTAGTTAGAATTCTTGGATTTTTGTCCTCACCCATAAGTTTATCTCTGTTTTCTTTTTCTAAAATGGGAAGAAAGTTACCTCTCCAATATCCAAATTCATTATATGTATTCTGTGAAACTTTTTTTACTAATTAAAAACGCTTTTATTCGTAGTTGAAGCTAAAATTTTAAATCTAGAAAGATCTTTTTATCATTAACAATAATAATTGTGATATTAACCATTTTCATTAAGCCTCAGAAAACTATGGATACTGGTTCTTGATTATATGTTTTTTGTTTCAAGAAAACATCTTTCTAAACAAGCTATTAAGAAAGGCTTTCTCATGTTCTGTGACACACCTCTTCATGGTGACAGACAGTTAGAAATTTCCTACATAATTAAAAGAGCCAGAAAGGTTTTTAGGGTTCAAGGCCTCTAAGTTTTAACATAGGAATTTCCATTGAAAAAGATAGTCAATGAGTTACATACAAAAATGTTTTATTGCTAAAGATTAAATTACAGAAAAAGACCACTGCTTAACCATCTCAACTGCTTAAAGACGTTAAGAACTCATTTCATTGAGAAGAACTCATAGTGCAGAGTGCTACACTGTGGGCCACCCACACATGCAAATCCCTCTAGGAAGATGATTTACAGACCTTACTCCTTTCCCAAAAATCAACACCAAATGAATCATAGACCTAATGTATAATACAAAACTCTAAAACTTATAGAAGAAAATGTAGGAGAAAATCTACTTGACCTTGGGTTTATGGATGAGTTTTTGGATAAAATACCAAAAACATGATCTATGAAAGGAAAAGTTGACAATTTGGACTTTATTAAAAGGAAAACTTAAGCTTTACAAAAGAGACTGTTAAGAGAATGAAAAGACAAGTCACAGACTGGGAAAAAATATTTGCAAAACACATATCTAATAGGGGAACTTGTTTCTGTAATATAAAAAGAACTCCTAAAACTCAATAATAAGAAAGGAAACTACCCAATTAAAATTGGGTAAAATATCTGATTACCTCATCAAAGATATAAGCATATGTAAAGATTTTCAACATTTTTTTGTTAGTAGGGAAATGCAAAGTAAAACAACAATGAGATACCATTATATACCTATTAATCATCCCCACATACACACAAATGACACCACCATTACTCTAGAAAAAAAGGAGCAACAGTTACTCTCTCATTCCTTGCTGGTGTGAATGCAAAATGGTAGTTACTTTGGAATACAATTAATCAGTGATGCCCACTTTGCTTCAGATTGAGAGGGGTCTTAGATCTTATGAGGCAAATGGAAGGAGCTGTTTTGCTTGCAGTTGTAGAGATTCTTTGCTTTTTGGAATGGGGGTTGTCCATTATCATTTTGTTAGTTGTCCTCGGTGAGTCCAATGAACTGGAGAGTGGGTGTTGCCTGCAACTTTCCTGAGATTTAGGGCTCGACAAGCATATGAACAGACTAAAGATTTAAATCTCTGGGACATATATTTAATGGATATAGTGCTAATTATAGGCTCAAATAAAAGGGGTAGAAGAGCCATGTGCAGGGAATTTATAAATGAGTCTAACTCTGTTACATTGGGGAACATCTATTCCTAGGTGAGGCCCAGAAATGAGGTGCTGATTTCATGGGATAGTGTCCAGATGTCTCTAGGGCCCTCGGTAGCACTCTGTATGAGGGTTTGTTTACTGTGGCAGTTAGTGAGATCTGCTTGAGACATGCATAAACATAACCTCTGGAATGACCTCCAGGCTCACTTTGAAATCTCTTAACCGTAAAAACTCTTTTTTTCTCTTCCTTTAGTCAATGTCTTTTTCAAAATGCATCACTGGCACTTGGTAATAACCTTTTAGTGCCTATGAGGCTCATCCACAGGAATCATGTCCCACGCTGGGGGGAAGTTAGTGAGTTTATTTGCTGAGTTAGGCTTAGAGAGTCCACGTTTGAGCAACAAGGAGGTTTTCAGAGGTAACTCATGGGCAATAGATATTAGGCTTAAGTTTAAATTTTGAAAGAATAAGGTTCACAAGTACAAGCATTAATATCAAGGACTTGGTGTATTCTGTATCCTTTTATTAGTCACCACTTATATATTCTAGAGATTCTTGCCACTCTATTAGAGTTTGTAGCAGGACTCCCCAGGAAGGGAATTTAATATTTTGTTTGTTGTGTGGGTCTCCACCCACTGAGATAACACCCTGTGACCATGTGAACACATTCGTGTTCCATAGAGGCATGCCCCAGATGCACCCTTCCCCATCCCACCACCACTGTCACCCTGCACCAGTGACCATCTCCTGCCATAGTTGCCAAAACTCTCCCACAATTTTATTCTTAACTACAGTCCTCTACCTCCACAGAGTTTGCCTGGCTCTTCCTCCAGCTACCCCCCTCCCAGCTTTATGGATAGTCCAACCTACCCACCCCCCAGCCCCGCTCACACTCACACTCCAGCATCATCAGCCCCACTCACATCCCTGCACCACCATCACCCCCATCCACTGCCAAACCTCCCCCATTCACCTTATCATAGATTCTGCCCAGATGAGCATAAGCTCATCACTCTCTACTGGCTTTCTATATTCTTGTAACCTATCTCCCAGGTTCTACCTCTGTGAGTCTGCTCAATATCCTTAGTTCATATCAGTGAGATCATTCAATATTTGTCCTTTAGTGACAGGCTCACTTCACTCAACGTAAGTTCTTCAAGATTCATCAATGTTTGTCACATGAGTCAATGCTTCATTCCTTTTTTACAGCTAGGTAGTATTCCATCATATGTATAAATACCACATTTTGTTTATCCATCCATCCTTTGATGGACACTTGGATTGCTTCCAACTTTGGGCAATTGTGAATAATGCCATGATAAACATTTATGTGAATATATCTATTCATGTCCCTGCTTTCAATTCATCTGGGTATATTCCTAGCAGTGGGATTGCTGGATCATATGGCAATTCTACACTTAGCTTCCTGAGGAACCGCCAAACTGTCCTCCACAATGGCTGCACCATTCTACATTCCCACAAGCAGTAGATGAGTGTTCCACATCCTCTCCAATACCTGTAGTCCTCTTTTTTTTAATAGCTGCCAGTCTGATAGATATAAGATGATATCTCGTGGTATTGATTTGGATTTCCCTAATATCTAGTGATGTTGAGCATCTTTTCATGTGCTTTTTAGCCGTTTGTATTTCCTCTTTGGAAAAGTTTATTCAAATATCTTGCCCATTTTTAAATGGGTTGTCTATCTTTTTATTTTTGAGATGTAAGGTGTTTTTATATATGCTGGATATTAAGCCCTTATCAGATAGTTGGTTCCCAAATATTTTCTCCCATTGAGTAGGCTACCTTTTCACTTTATTGACAAACTCCTTTGAAGTGCAAAAGTTTTTAATTTTGAGGAGGTCCTATTTATCTATTTTTCCTTTTGTTGCTTGTGCTTTGGGTGTAAAGTTTATGAAACCATTTACTACTACCAGAGCTTGTAGATGCTTCCCTACATTATCTTCTAGGAGCTTTATGGTCTTGGCTCTTATATTTAGGTCTTTGATCCATCTTGAGTTAATGTTTGTATAAGGTGTGAGATGGTGATCCTCTTTCATTCTTTTGGATATAGATATACAGTTTTCCCAGCACCATTTGTTGAATAGATTGTTCTGGCCCATTTGGGAGGGCTTGACAGTCTTGTCAAAAATCACTTTTGTCCCATAGATTTGAAAGTCTATTTCTGAGTTTTCGATTCCATTCCATTGATCAATCTGTCTGTCTTTATGCCAGTACCATGCTGTTTTTACCACTGTAACTAAGTAATATGTTTTAAAGTCAGGAATTGAGAGTCCTCCAAATTTATTCTTCATTTTTAAGACATTTTTGGCTATTTTTGGCATTCAGGGCCCCTTACTGTCCCAAATAAACTTGATAATTGGCTTTTCCATTTCTGCAGAAAAGGCTGTTGGAATTTTTATTGGAATTGCATTGAATCTGTAAGTCAGTGAACTACCTTCCTCCCTATCCCCCCGGCATGGGGCATGACTACTGGGAATGAGCCTCCCTGAAACTGAGGAATTATTACCAAGCACCAACTACCAATTCATCTGGAAAAAGACCTTGACCAAAAGGTTCCAAAAAGAGGAATGAAATGCAAAAAATGAAATGCAGGATATAGGGTATCCATCACAGCATTGACTAAAGGAGTTTCCTGAATGATAGCACAAAACACCATAAAAGCTGAGCAAAAACTGGAGAGTTAACATTCCATGCTGGGATGAGAAGACAGATGTATGAGGGATGTCTAAGGAAACAAAAAAAGAGAAATTTATGGATTAACTGATGTGTTTCACTATCAAAAGTAGTTTAGGGGGGAAATTAGTGATAGATATGTACTAAACTGAGCAAATTATAAAGGCAATTATAAAGTCCATTTCTAAAAAATAGTTATTATATATAATAGTAAATATTTATATTATCAAAAATTGTGACTTAAAAATATTGGAAGGATGGGAACCTGAACAGTGTGTGCGTAAAGTAAGGAGGAAGACAACAGATAATGTTCGTGAATTGAAAAATCAAGAAAAAAACCAGTAAATTCATTTAGACATAGAGATAATGAATAGCAGAAGAAACAGCTTGAGTAGTTAAAAGCAGTTGCTTTTGAGTATTAAGGCTCAATGTTGAGTCAATTGTCAAATTTAAGAACAAGAAGAAAGATATTTTTAACCTCTATATTTAAATTAAAATATTAAATATAAATGCAAAAGAACAAAGTAGTAAGTCTAGTGGGAAAAGCACTAGACTGAAATTTAGGAATCTCAAGTTCTTATCCTAGTTTGGCATAACAAGTTGTACACTTTATGCATTTCTAGGTCTTAATTTTCTCGTTTATGAATTCAAAGATTGGACCAGATGATTCCTAAAGGACACTCTAAAATTCTATGGCAAGAAGTAAATAGATAACAATATTTTTTAAAGAATAATACCCTATTTTTAAGGTTCACAAAAATCTTAGTAGGTGCTAAAGTACTTAAAGATTAAACGGAAAGGAAAAATAAGATAATGACAACATAGCTTTCAAACAATGTAAAGTGTATCAAATTTTGCAATGAAAACAAATTAAGGAACAACTGTTAGAAGACCTTAGTTACTTAGATTATCACAATAATGAACATTAAACAGTGAGGCTTTACCAAGAAAAAGTATGGCCAAATATATTTTGACAAATTTATTCAATGAACTACAAAGTAAGTAGCTAAGGGAAACACCAAATATTTGGGATTAGTGTATTTATTTTAAAAAACTCTTGTTTACAAAAGTAAGAGTTGACATTTCCTGATGAATACAGTTACCATTGAGAGGCTCAAAGTGAGTTGGAAAATTCTTATATCCAAAAATGATAAATGCATCCAGCTTAGAAAGGTGACTAGATTGGTAGAGAGCCTTCATGATCTTCATTAATGGTACAGAATTTTAAAAAGAATACCACAGGGCAGTTAGCATGCCTCATAATCATCACTAAAGAATGAAGATTTACAAAAGGGACTTTGAGAATTTAAAATTTTGCATGTGCAAAGAATAATAAATGATTTTGATGTGAAACATAATTCTTTAGGGAGAAAGTAAAATTTTAATACATATAAATAATACATGTACCTACAGTTTGGGTTAGGTAGGTACAATATAGTTATTTTAAGCTGTCGGGGATAGAGTAAAGAATAACCATTCCAGAAATATAATCTGAGATAAGGCATGGAGATTCTAGAGCATGTTTTATATTCATGGGGGAGTGATCATACCAGCTTTGCCAGAGTAGATGATTAATGAAAGTTTGGAAAAATGGATGAAAGTCTGATTATGGACAGCTTTGTATGTCAGCCAAAGGCCTTTTGCACTTTATCACATGAGCAAAGAAAGGATGTAGAACAAAATGTAGAAAAGTCTTTTGGATTGTTGCGGTAATTTTGTGGAGGAAGAAAATCATAGTATTTAGCAGATGACTTTAGACTCCCATGTATCTAGACCGGAATCCTGGCTCCATGTGACCTTGGGCAAGTTACTTAAACTCTTTATTAAGTCCCAGTTTCTTCATAGGATTTCATCAGAATTAAATGATATATTTTATATAATGCACTTGGTATTGGACCTGGCTCAATATACAGAAACTTAAAAAAGGTTTTCACAAAAAGAATTCAAATGGAGAAGAGGCCAGAATTTGAGGGGCCATATAAGATATCATTAACATAGTTTAAGGTAATATCAATTGGAATAAAAAGTAAGGAATGAATGAAAAAATTAATAGGCCTTAATGATTAACCAAAGGAATGAAGAAGAATGAGAAGTCACTGCTGACTCCAAAGTTTGGTGTCTTAGTAACTGGTAGAATCCAGGCTGATATTTTAAAAAATGTGACAGGAGAGGAAGGATTGAAGGGACTATAGAGTAATGAGTTCTGTTTTAAATACATCAAGTGTGAGGCAATGATGAGACTTCAGTTAAATATGTCTAACAGGCAATTTGAGATATAAGTTGGGAATATCCTTCTCTAAATACTTATTGGAGGCATATTTCCAAGTTCTGCTCTCAATTATGTTCTTGTATCTATAGTCTTCACATGAGTAATTTCAATCAGTTTGACAATTTGAACTATCACCTTCCCCCTGAATTCCCAGACCTACATTTTCAAAGGCCTACTGGACATTTCCACTTAGATGTCTCATAAATACATCAAAATCAAAAGCCACCATCCTTGTCCCCAAATAGGCATTCTCTCACTGAGTTTCCTGTTTCTGTTAATAGTACCTCCAGATCACCCAGAGTAGGCAACTTGGAGTAATCATTTATGTCTTTTACTTGTAAAATCCTTTGAAAGTGTATTGTATGAGTGGAGAGGTTACCATTCACCCTGAAAAGGTTGAGAAGATCCTAGTCACCTGCACAACACATGCATGGTTAAGGTATTACCTACTTTGTGGTGTCTAACCATGGTTTTTACATTAATTGTAGATGAAAATTGACAAATTAAGCCACTTTAAAATTAGCAACTTTTCTTCATCAAAAGATACTCTTAAGAGACTTAAAAGGTTACCGTGATAGTGGGAGAAGTTATTTGACATACATATATCTGACAATGGCATTATATCCAGAATATATAAGAAACCCTTACAACACTTACTACTTATTCATGTGGGAAAGAAAGAAAGAAGGTAGGGAGGGAGGAAATGGTAATTGTTCTAATCATTTTAAGGAAATTCATATGAAATCCAAAAAGTCTATAGGTACACCAGAATGGCTAAAATGTGAAACAAAGCAAAACAAAACAAAAAATGCAGAAAATGGGTAAGGATACGGAGCAGGAACTATCATATACTGCTGATGTGAATGTTAATTGGTACAAATACTCTGGAAAAGTGTTTGGCATTTTCACTAAAGCTGAAAATATGTATACTCTATGATCCAGAAATTCTACTCCTAGGTATATATCCACTACCAATTTATACATATGTTCAACAAAAAGCTTGTACATGAAAGTTCATAGCAACGTGATTTGATATTGCTCGCAACTGGAAACTGACCAAATGCCCGCCAGCCATTGAGTGGATCAATAAATTGTGCTTAATTTATACAATGTAGTACAATACAGGAATGAGAATGAGCCAACTACACTTACACACAAAAATATGGATAAATCTTACAAGCATAATGTTGAGTGAAATAAGAAAGACATGAAGACATATTGTGGCTAATTCCATTTATATAAAAATATAAAAGTTGAAAACAATCCATGTTGCTAAGGTCAGTAGAATGGGTAGAGGCAGTAATAGCAACTGGAGTTTTCTGGGGGTACCAATAATGTTCTCTTCCTTGCTCTGGATGCTGATTTATGAAGATTAAATGAATTTTCATACACCTCAGAGTAAATTTAAAATATGTGCACTTTTTGTCATGTATATTATAATTATAAACAAAAGTTTAAAAATTTTTCTGTAAATTTCACATCTTTAATATTTCTCACCTTTGATACCTACTTAACAGCCTGCTATTTACCTTTTTATCTCAGCCCTTCTCAGCTTAATCTAAGTAATTTTAGTTTTCTACACCACCCATCTACCTTTTGATTCATCTTAATTGCATTTGACAGATTAGTCTTTCTCAAGATGATCTCCAACCATGCAACTCCTTATTGACTGTGAAAATAGGTGTAAATCCTTAATATGCCTTTCAAAGGCTTCCATAATTTACTTCCAAGATCGTTTATCCTTCAACTGCACCAGAACATTCGTTGTTAATCTATGACTTTGTGTCCTACTAGTCTCATGCTACTTTTCTTCTTGGAGAGGTTTTCAACATCCTCTGTGCTGAAACTCTACTCATTTTTCCAGGCCCAATTCAAACATCCTAGTCTCCATTAAACACTGATGGTGGCCAAGATGGTGTCAGTTTAGGAGGGCACTCACTAACTCACTCTCAAAGGACAGCTGATTGGGGACAGGATCCTGGGCTCACGGAGCGAAAACCTTGGGGACATCGATCTGGAGGGAGCTGGATGGCGAGGCGGATTGCTCAGGAAAGAATCGTGAGTTTTTCCCCTGCCTGTGGTAGTTGACACAGATGGCTGAACCCCACCATCAGGGAAAAAGGCTGGATGAGTCGTGACTCCCGCCGGCAACCCGGTGAGAGGGAACATTCTCTGAGA
This sequence comes from Tolypeutes matacus, assembly GCA_026826555.1. Lineage (NCBI taxonomy): Eukaryota > Metazoa > Chordata > Mammalia > Cingulata > Chlamyphoridae > Tolypeutes > Tolypeutes matacus. The sequence continues at coordinate 2,861,172 of JAKSZT010053872.1, forward strand.
ATGGGAGGGTTCTGGTGGAGGGTCAAGAGGGGTTTCCTTTCTGTGGATTTGGCTGCCTGGAACCCCTTACAGCTTTGGGGAACAAAATAGCTGGCTTGAAGCGGCACCAGGTTGAGGGGAGAGGTGAATCTGCTGAGGAAGCCTGATTTACCTAACAGCCCAGTGATACTGAGTCTTGGCTCCAGAGAGGGCAGAGTCAGCCAGTTTTAGCATTCTGCACTGACAAGCATCAGAGCTTCAGCTCCCCTGGGGAGGCCAGGAAGTGGGAAGTGCTTGATTAGTTTCCACGAGCCTATTTAGGGTCCCCTCTGTGGAGGGGGTGGTGTAGAAGATGCCTTCTTTTGGGTCCCTTATTTCTCCAAAAAAAAAAAAAAAAAAAAGGGCAGTCACTTAAAAAAAAAAAGAAAAAAAAATTTAAACTTAGTTTAATAGTTAAAATCTGCCTCAAAACCTGCAGATAGAACCTTGCAGGGGAGGCCAGGAAGGGGGAAGTACTTGATTAGTTTCCATGAGCCTATTTATGGTCCCCTCGGTGAAGGAGGTGGTCTAGAAGAGGCCTTTTTTGGGGCCCTTATTCTCCCCCCCCCCCCCAAAAAAAAGACAGTCACTTTGAAAAACAAAAAACTTAATTTAGTCGCTAAAATGTGCCTCAAAACCTGCAGATAGAACCTTGCAGGGTAATTGATTGATGAACACAAGCAGGCTGAGAGGCTCCACAAGGGCCCAAGAAGGAACACTGTTCTTCCTTACCTTTGTTTGACTGCTTACTTGTGTGGTTGTTTGGTTTTTCTTTGTTTATTTGTTGTCTCTTGCTTATCTTTCCTCTTTCCTCCCCACCACCACCTTTTTTCTCTTTTTTTTTTCTTTTTTTTCTTTTTTTAAAATTGGTTGCTGCTAGCTTGTCTCTTCTTTACTGTGATTCTTCTTCCGTGATTTCCCATTCTCTGTCTATATTGATTTTGTCTCCCAACGCTGTCTCTTTTCCTTCCTTCATCTTTCTGTCTTCTGCTTTCTGTTGTGGTTCTTACATACCACCTTGTAGAGTAATAGAAAAAAAGTGAAGTACCTACAATGGACTGGGAAACAAAATAGAGGAAAATATATATAATGATTTTTTCATTAGCTCACAACTTCAAGGGTATCAATTTCTATTCTATCTATTCTGTTTTCTTCTTTTTAAAATTATTATTAACTTCTTCCTTTCAGCCCTTTCTTTACTCTTTCTCTCTCTCCTCATCATTCTGGCATTCTAAATCATTATATATATTTTCCTCTATTTGGTTTCCCAGTCCATTGTAGGTACTTCACTTTTTTTCCTATTACTCTACACTGCCTGCAGGAGTTAAATATTCATTCTACTAAGTCTTATACGGCCCTTCTTCTAACCTTTATCAATATGTCCAATGCTCAAGACAAAGAGAAAATATTCAAGGCAGCAAGAGAAAAGAGAACCATCACATACAAGGAAGCACAATAAGATTAAGTGCTGATTTCTCAGCTGAAACCATGGAGAAAAGAAGACAGTGGTATGACATAGTCAAAGTACTAAAAGAAAAAAACTTCCAGCCTCGAATTCTCTATCCAGCAAAACTGGCATTCAAAAATGATGGAGATTTCAAAATATTCACAGATAAAGAGAAATTAAGAGAGTATGCCAATAAGAAACCTATACTTCAAGAAATACTAAAGGAAGTTCTACAAGTTGAAAGGAAAAAACAAGGGAGAGAGAGTTGGAGGAGAGTGTAAGAAACAACTAAAAAGACAAATAAAAACAACATGACATACATTAACCCAAAGAAAATATGGCTGATATAAGAAATTCATTGAGAGTAATAACACTGAATGTTAATGGATTAAACTCACCAGTCAAGAGACACAGATTGGCAGAATGGATGAGGAAATATGATCCATTTACATGCTGTCTACAAGAAACCCACCTTCAACCCAGGGATTCAAGGAGGCTGAAAGTGAATGGCTGGAAAACAATTTTACAAGCTAACAATAGCCAAAAAAGGGCAGGAATAGCTATCCTAATATCAGACAAAATAGACTTTAAATGCAAAACTATTGTAAGAGACAAAGATGGACACTATATATTAGTAAAAGGGGTAATCTCTCAAGAAGAGAACAATCATAAACTTTTATGCACCTAATCATGGTTCCTCAAAATACATGAGGCAAACTCTGGAAAAACCAGGTGGAAAAATAAATGCCTTTACAATTATAGTGGGGGACTTTAATATACCATTATCACCATTATACAGAACATCTAGACAGAGAATCAATAAACAAAGACTCTGAACAATACATTAGAGGACCTGGACCTAATAGTCATATACAGAACACTACACCCAAATACAGCAGGATTTACTTTCTTCTCAAGTGCACATGGATCATACTCCAAGTTCTGCTAGGCCACAGAACAACTCTCAATAAATTCAGAAAGATTGAGATTATACAAAGTAATTTCTCTGACTGCAATGGAATGAAATTGGAAATCACTAAGAGCCAGAGAAACAGATTAGGCACAAAGATATGGAAGTTAAACAACACACTCTTAGACAAACAGTGGGTCAAGGAGGAAATCTCAAAAGAAATCAGTAACTACCTTGAAACTGATGAAAATGACAACACAACATATCAAAACCTATGGGATGCAGCCAAAGCTTTCCTGAGAGGGAAGTTCGTAGTCATAAATACATATATTAAAAAAGAAGACCCTGTAATTTTTGTATAACATTTATGTAATCTAAGCATCTTTTAAAATATAAAAAAAGTACCACACAAATACAAAGTACCAACAATAGCAGAGTATATGTGAACATTGTACTTTTCCATGAATTATCTGTAATCCTGTAATGTTTCTACTGTAAAAATAATAATATTTCAAAATGTTATACTGACAGAAAAAATAAACTGCTTTTAAAAATAAATTAAAAAAAGAAGAAAGAGCTAAAATTGAAGACCTAACTGCACACCTGGAGGAAGTGGAAAAACAACAACAAACTAAACCAAAGGGAATTAGAAAGAAGGAAATAACAAAGATTAGAGCAGAACTAAATGAAATAGAGAATAAGAAAGCACTAGAAAAAAATTAACAAAACTAAAAGCTAGTTCTTCAAGAAGATCAATAAAATTGAAAAAACCCTTAGCCAGACTAACAAAGAAAAGAGAGAACAGATGCAAATACACAAAATAAGGAATGAGCAAGGGGATATCACTACTGAACCCACAGAAATAAAGAGTATCATAGGAAGATACTTTGAAAAATTATATGCCAACAAGAATGATAATTTAGAGGAAATGGACAAATTTCTAGAAACTCATAAAGAGCCTACATTGACAAAAGAAGAAATTGATGAACTCAACTGTCCAATTACAAGTAAAGAGATAGACTCAGTCATCAAAAACCTCCCAACTAAGAAGAGCCCAGGATCAGATGGCTTCACAGCTGAATTCTACCACATTCCAGAAAGAGCTAACACCAATCCTGCTTAAACGCTTCCAAAAAATAGAAGTAGAAGGAATATTGCCTAACTCATTCTACGATGCCAACATTACCCTAATACCAAAACCAAACAAAGATAACACAAGAAAGTAAAATTACAGACCAATTTCTCTAATGAACCTAGATGCTAAAATCTTCAACAAAATACTTGCTAATCACATTCAACAACATATCAAAAGGATTATACACCATGACAAGGGAATGTCATTGGTTTAGGGTATTGGTTGGGGTGTCATTCAGGATGGGGTGCATCTGGAGCGGGCTTCTGTGGAGAGTGTGAATGTTCATCCTGTCATAATGTGTTGTGTTGGTGGGTGGAGACCCACATGGTGAGGGAGAAGGAGATGGACCCCCACCTTTGGGAGGACTGATTCACCCAGAAATAGACAGGTGTCATCTCTTATGAGCAAGGGTGGATCCTAATAGGGGAGGACAATCAGCATGTCAAGACCCTTTGTTGCATGTAACTATGAATCTTGTCATCCAATGAGTCAAGACAGGGCATTGTCATGTGCCCTGGTGGGATGGGGAGGGAGGAACAGAATAGATCAAACAGGGGGTATTTAGTGGTCAGGGGAAATGTTTTTCATTACCTTGCAGTGATGGACACAGGACATGGTAAATATCATAAAAAATTATTAAATTGTACCGTCTAAAATGTAAACTGTACTGTAAAACATTGACAATGTTTAGTAGCTATGTTTCACTATATGTATAACAGTTATAACAATGCTACCATCCACATACAAAAAGGTTTTAATATGGGGTGATGAAAGGAGGAGGAGTCTCTAGTATTCTGTGTGTGACTTTGCTGTGACCTAAAACTTCTTTGAAAATGAAATGAAAATTTGGGAGACACTGGGGAGTGAGACAGGGAAGGTGCCACGGTCCAGACTTGACACCCGATAATGCAGTGATAAAAGGAAATATATCAAAAAAAATTTTTTTTTAAATTTTTTTGTTTTTTTTTCCTATTTTTTGAATATCCCAATCCTTTAATTTTACTTTATTTTCAGTGGTTTTTTTTTTAAGTTTCCATGTATTTTATCTCTTACATTAAATTTATCATTATTATATCATTTTCCTATTAATTGTATTTGGCTATTATATGGGCTTCATCTTTAAGGAAGTTTGGATCACAAAAGGGTTACAATGGTGGCGGGAGAGGATCATTGGTGGGGGGTGTCAGGGATGGGGGTTTCATGGGAGGAAGTTCACCTGAATATACATAAAAGATATATAAAATTATTCAGATGATCAAGAGGTGGTGCATGGTCACAGTGGGTGGAGAATCACTCAATAAATGATAGAATACTGAATTCCCAACCTGGAGAGTTCTGCCACATTCTCCAAGGGAGCAGCAACAGTCCCCCAAGTGCAGGGGCAGTGTCTGGCTAAGGAGGATGGTCCATTGATGGGTTCTTGTTATTGATGACTAGCCTTACGAGTCTTTGCTCTTGTAATTGAAACTTAGCCTATGGTTAAGGGGTGCCTAAGGGTTGCCGCCTGAGAGCCCCCTTGTTGCTCAAATGTGGCCTCTCTCTAAGCCAAAGTCAGCATATGAATGTATTACCTTCCCCCTAGCATGGGACATGATTCCCAGGGATGAGCCTCCCTGGCAAGAAGGGATTACTACCAAGTGCCAACTGGCAATATGACTGGAAAAAGACCTTGAATAAAAGGGGGAAAAGGTAAAGACAAATGAGTTCATATGGCTAAGAGACTTTAAAGAGAGTCGGGAGGTCATCCCAGAGGTAACACTTACTCACACCTCAGTAGGATCTCATAGAACACCAAAGTGGATATCACCCCAAATAGAGGGCCTCCTGAGGGCTCTGGAGACACCCAGGTCCTATATAATGGGGTATAGCTCCAGAAATTGATGCTTGTCAGTGGGCTATACTTTAGAATTTGTGCTCCTGAGAGTGACAGAGTTGGACTCAAATAAGTCCTCCCTGCACATGGTTCATCAGTCCCTTCTATTCAAACCTATATGTTGTGCTGGAGTTTGTAGGTGTACTTCCAGAGATTGGAGCCTTTGGCCTGCCCGTGTGCCAGCTGTGCCTGGAATCTTGGTGGAGCGGCAACTCCTATTCTACAGCTCAATGGACTCATCCAAGACACCTGGCGGGGAGATGATGCTTGACAACCACCATCCCAGGGAATGGAGAGAGTCTGCAGCTGCAGGCAGGATAATCCCACCCATCTTTTCCATGGGATATAAGCCCTCTCTCACTTATCAGAGGAGTGAACATCACCATCCCAGACTCCTCAGGATGGGGGGAAGAACTATGGACTAGAGTGGACTTACTGGTATTCTGTTATAGAATATTGTTATTCAAGCAATGGAAGAAATTACAACATTGACGTGGAACCAGTGGCCACTGGACGCTTTCGGGGCAGAGAGAGGGAAAAGCAGTTGTAATACAGGGGCTTTTTCAGGATTTGGGAATTATCGTGAGTGACATTATAATGAAAGATATAGGCCATTTTACATCAGCATATACCATGCAGAACTGTGTGGGAGAGAGTGTGGTCTATGATGTGAACTGTGGTCCATGCTTAGTGGCAAAGCCCCAGGATGTGTATATCCATTGCAGGTGATATGCCACACTAATGAAAGATGTTTATATGGGAGGTTGTGGGAGGTGGGGAACATGGGAATCCCTGTAATTTTTGTGTAACATTTATGTAATCTAAGCATCTTTTAAAATATTAAAAAAAAAAAAAACACTGATGTTGGCCAGTGCCTCTTTGGAATGTGGTCTTTCCCTCTTATAAGAGTTCCTTGAGTTATTGTATGTCCCGTCTTACAGATTGCATTATCTTCCACCATGTAATATATTTTTTGTCTTATTCTCCCCTTTTTATTTAAACCTCCAGTGGGAGAATAGGAGTTTGGTCTCACTCTGCCTCACGTAACTCAAGTTTTTACACGCAGTGTAATTAGAACAACCTAATAACCTTGCTGTGGAATTAAGTTTTTAAATTAAGTTCCCTTATAACTTGAATATCAATCATGACAGTACCTTTGATCAAATGACGGAATACAACTGGGAATATCCATACATAAAAGTTGTTCGTCTTTGCATTCTTCCAGAAAACAAAACTGCAGAGAAGTTTATCATGACTCATAATGCTGAAGAAAACAATTAAACTAAAACTTTAAAAAAAGGGGTGGGGGGATTGGGAAAGGTAAGTATATAACAATTGTACATTTTTCACCAAAATCCTATAAAAACAATTGAAGTAAAGATTACTTTTAAATGCCTAAGCTAAAGCTGCCTCTTTATTTTCCATATTACTGAGGATTTTAGTCCATGTTACTAGTTAGACTATTATATCTCTGTTCTGTGTTGTAGAATTGAGTTGATACCTTTGATAATATCCAATTAATATTTTTAATAATTTAAATGCAAAGTGTTTTAGCTCAAAACTAACAGGTGGCTAAGATTTTTCCTTTTTGGTGAGTAGAGAGGTTCAACTGGGTGTATAACATGATGGCTAATATTTGAAATAAGTCATTGTTTAATTGGTTTCACTAGAAGAATGTAAAGAGAAAGGAAAAGCTTATGTTTTTATGCAGTGGGCTCTCTTGATATTGAAATGAAAGAATCGGATGAATGGGTAGGTTGGGCAAGGTGAATGGAGAGAGAAAAGAAAGAAGAGGAAGAGAGCTAAAAGTTTTTAGTGCTTACTCTGTGTCATACCCTGTGATACCACATTATACTTGATATCACAATTGCCTTAAAATATTGGGTATTATTATCAATGTAATTTTATTCTTGAGGAAACTGATGCTCAGAGAATTTTCTCAAGGCCACAAAGCTTATAATTGACAAAGATGTGAATTAAATAATGAAAGTTTAAGAAACAGCTTCTTTTTAGAAGAATTGTGGGCAACAAGCAATAGCCAATAGTAATTATCTTTCAATTATTGAAGTTGATTAATGCTTCGAGATTAAAAAGAGTTAAAAAGAGATTAAAGAGACAATAAAAGGAAAAACAAAAAGCATAAACTAAGCATTTTTAAAAACTGCATTTCTATTTATACAAGAATCATAGAGTCTATCATCCACTAAGGAACTCTGAAATAGAAATCTGAAGACAAGTTTAGTTTTTATTCTGCATATTTTTGTGAACTTGAGCAAGGAATTTTGCTTTTTACATTTTCTAATTTGTAAAATGGAAATGATAGGTACTTTACATACCTTAACCTAATTATTTTAAGGAGAAATGATGTTATGAATGTACACTGTTTTTCCTAATCTATGAAAAGCTATTTCATGTATATATTATTATAATTATACATTTTGAGCCTGTGTAAGATGATGTTTTAGGTAATAAAACTGAAAATGGAATGCATTTAAATTCCATAAAAGTGATGAAAGCCTAGGAATCATTTTGAATTTTAAATATTGCTGCAGCAATCAAAAAACTTTTTGGAAAATTATTATCATTGTGAAACTGAAAAAGGCAGCAAAACCATTTGATTCCCAAGCTTGTCCTGGTGTCACATTCAAATAAATATGAATCCAGAATAAAAAAATAATTGTAAGCAATTCAATATTTGTGTTACTTCCTTTCCTGTAAAAAAAAAAAAAAAAAGTCATGGCAGTTACATTCATAGGATACAACTGATTTTCTTTTCTTTTTATTTTGGAAAAAAATCATAAAACTTTATTAAAGATATTAAGTAATACCTAATAAAAAGAAATATAACATGTCCAAATATTAAAACATTCTACAGTTAAAATGGCAATTCGCCCCTAAGCAATGAAAATGATTGCAATAAAAATCCCTAAAGAGTTTTTCAAGGAACTTGATAAGCTGATTCTAAAGTCTATATGAAAGAGCCTTCAGAAGCATAAGAGAATATGAAGAGAATTGACATGCTAAACACCAAGAATTATTATAAAACTATAGCAATTAGGTATCCATATTAGCCAAATGTGGAAAGAGCCCAAATGCTCATCAACTAACAAATGGGTACAACAAAATGTGCTATAGCTATATAATACAATATTTTTCAACCATAAAAAGGAATAAAGTACTGTTAGCAAGCAAAAACATGAATAAACCTTGAAAACATACTAATTTAAAGAAGCTAGTCACAAAAGACCATATATTATATCATTTCATTCATATGAAATGTAAAATAGAGAACTCTATAGAGAGTAGATTAGTAGTTGTTTATGGCTGGTAGGGGTGGAATGGGAGGATATGGAGAGTATGGAATTTCTTTTTGAGGTGATGAAAATGCTGTAAAATTGACTGTATATACTAAATATGGAATATACTAAAAACCGTTGAATTGTATACTTTAAATAGGTGAATTTTATGGCATGTAAATTATATCTCAATAAAACTGTTTTCAATAGCTACAGTAACTAGGATAATGTGATTCTGGCTTATGTAGCCATGGAAAAATTAATTTGTACTGGAATAGCAAGGCTAGAAATAGACCACTCATAAGAAATCTTGTTTTTAGACAGAAATAGCATTACAGACCAGTAAGGAAAGCAAGAGCATTTCAATAGATGGTGCTAGATATTCATATGGAAAAAAAAATTGTACCTCCCTAATTATCACCACATAGGAAAATCAATTCCAGGAGAATTAAAGATTTCAACATGAAAGGAAAACCTATTAAACTTTTAGAAAACAAGATATCAGAAATGTCTTTATGATCATGTGGTAGGGAAATGAAAACTTTATAAAGACTTATATATTCAAATACACTAAAATTTAAAACCTCTATTCGTTAAAAGGCACCATAAACCCTCAGAGTACTGACTTGTTTCAGTCACGTACAGGAAATGTACAAGATAAGCCTGGAACATTTTTTTGGTACAATATAGCAAGGAAGCTATCATAGACTACTATTCATGTCAAATGGACTCAGGAGACAATTGAAAAGCCTCCTGCTGGCCAAAAATGGGACAATCTGACAATGGGACAATAAAGACAGTAACTGCAGTGGATTGAAACCTGAAATCCATGAATTCATAATAATAGTAAAACAAACAAAAGGTATCTAGGTGGTCAACATTGGAGGGTGCTATGGAATCAATTCATTATTTTAAAAGACAGTAAAAAACTGAAAAATAAAACAGGTAATTAATCAAACATCCTGCCTTTCCTATTTGATCTGTACCACTGAGAAACTAAAAAGAGAACGAGAGGCGTTTCTTTTTATACATATATTCCAGCTAACAAATGAAGAAGGAATGATAGATTTAGATAGTTGCCGTTTTGAAATTCCTAATGAATAAATGAATTTAGTCATTGTACATTAATAGCTGCTACAATGGCAGAGAAGGAATCATTAGATGCCTCTTAACAGAGAAACACACCACCACCTGTTAAAAAGACTTGCCAAAAAATTTGAACCTGCTAGTAATCAAGGCTTTAAATCCATCTACCAATTTACAGGAATATAGACAATATATTAAACACCACAGCTCTGCAATAAGCAAAATCCAATCTATGGAAAATTGTGGGACAAATTAACTTCAACAAATATTTGAGAGGTAGAGAGAGATTATATAGAGGAGGAAACTAAAAGGAGACATTTAAAAGACATATGAACCAATAGCACTGTATGGACTTGTGTTAGTTATCCATAGCTATGTAACAGTTTATCCCAATGTTTAAAAGCTTAAAACTAAAAATACTTGTTTTCTCATTTCTGAGAGTCAGGATTCCAGGCGTGACTTAGCTAGGTAGTCCTGGCTCAGGTTTTCTCATAAGTTTGCAGTCAAGCTGTTAGCTGGACTCCAGTCTTCTGAAGGCTTGACTGTGCTAGAAGATCCACTTCCAAGATGGCTCACTGACATGACTGTCTGACGAAGTTCTCAGTTCTTTGCCACAGTACCTTTCCCCCAAGAGCTGCCCGAGTGTCTGCTCAATGCAGCAGCTGGCTTCTCTAGAGCAAGTGGTCCAAGTGAGAGGCAGAAATAACAAAGTCTCAAAGTGACATACCATCATTTCTATTTTCTATTTTGTTTTCTATTAGTCCCACAGATACAGTGTGGGAGGGTACTGCACAGAGCATGAATACCTGAAGGTGGGAATCATTGGGAGCCATCCTGGAGGCTGGCTAACACAGTCAGGCCCATACAACTAATTTCTTGAATTTCTTGCTTTCTCCTTCTCTCTCTCCCCGTCTCTTATATCTCATATGCATTTCATTGAAGGGTATTTGTTCTTCCTCTACTTCACATTTATGGAAATTCTCTCAGTCTTAGTCCACAAAGATTGTTTATCTTCCTCAACCCTTCTTATGTTCCCCTTTCCCATATCAATTCTTATCTCTTTCTTTGGTGAATAGTTGTGGACCAATTGCCTAGTGAATGCCGTAACCCATATTGGTACTTCATTTCTCTCTTTTTACTCATTTCCTTGATATCCATAAACTCAGTAGCCAATACAGGACCCTTCTTTAGTGAGTGCAATGCCACAAGAGGCCATGGAAATTAATGCATACCGTTCTTCTCAACACAACTACTGTTTTCGTTTCCTGGCTGCTAAAACAAATGCTATGCAATGTGTTGGCTTAAACAATAGGAATTTATTGGCTCCTGGTTTTGAGGCTAGGAGAAATCCAAAATCAAGGTGCCATATAGGCAATGCTTCCTCCCAGAAAACTATGGAATTCTAGGGATGGCTGCCAGTGATCCTTGGAACTTGACTTTTCTGTCTCATGGCAGTGCATGTGGCTTCTGGATTCTGTGGGTTCTGTTGACTTCTGGCTTCCACCCATGGCTTTCTGTCCATATATCTGAATTTAATTCTGCTTATCAAGGACTGCAATAACAGGATTAACACCCATCCTAATTCATTTGGGTCATACCTTAACTGAAGTAACCTCATTAAAAGATCCTATTTATAAAGTTTCACAACTTACAAAAGTGGATTAAGGTTAAGAATATGTTTTTCTGGAGTACATAGTTCAAAGCCACCACAACTACTATACGCAAAATATAGAATAGATGTGGGGAATTTTAAAAAGGTAAATAAATAAAGAGATCAATAGTAATACTTGTTCCCATTCTTATGGTGTATCTTCTATGTAAACTCTAAAAGCACTCAAGAGCTATGTGATCATGCCCTTTTTTTAAATTTATGCTTTCTATTATTATTTCATTTGACCAAATAATTTAGAAACTAAAACAAACAAAAAACATGCTCTATATTATTGCACATCTATTGTCATGAAAATTTGGGACAGAAAGAGGCTGGATATGGATGGCTTTAACATGAATAAGATTTAAAAGACCTGAAGTAGGATGACTAAGGTTGTAATGAGAAGAAAGACAGAAATATGAAAGAAGCTATAAGTAAATACACATGTGAAATAGTACTTAATAATGAGATGCCAATGGAGGGCATCAGAAGAATGAATCAAAACTGATTCTAGGTGGGACTACTGAGAGAAATCAGAAGTTGCGGAAGGCAGGATGCTTGGGGATGGATTTGTTATTAGACATGGTTTTGTTGTTAGACCAAGCAAATCTTTACAGTGGCCTGTTGGAGCTCTGGAAAGACAGAAAGGCCAGGAAGGGAGATATGGAAGTCTCCACCTGTATCAAGACAGCCAGAAAGAGACTAGGTAAAGATGCTTTGGAATGAGATTAAGAGTTGCTTTCACAATGAAGTGCTTTTTACATATGTTCATTGATATTCAAGCTGAACATCTTCATTTCTCCAAACCCTAATTCTTCATACAAGGTTAATTTTTGTTCTTTAAATTATTTTAGAGTGAGTATCAAGTGGATGTCAAAGCATTTACATTTTTAAAACAAGAATTACTATTTTATTTAGGGCTCTAAATAACTTCTTTTCCAATAGCTAAACATTATTAAATTCAAATTCCCTGATGCCTTGTAGGATTATTTTAGAACTGAGACAAATCTGAAATAATATGTTGTTGTTGTTATTTTTACCTTTTGAAAGTGGAGAAAATTCCAATGGCTATATCATTACCATAGGTGTATTATTAAAAGTAGCAAAGAGTATTCCTTTTGGAGTCAAAACAGTGTGCTCAAAACCACACTGGAAGTAAATAGAAAGAACCAAACAAGTAAAAAAAAGAGAAAAAAGGAAAAAAAAAAAAAAAACGCACAAAAACCCCACCCTGGAGATATCAGTGTCTTCTCTGAACTGGGAGTTGGGATGGGGGTGGAAAGGAAATGGGGGGGGAGGAGAAGGGAGGTAAGATAAAGCAGACAGGCCAAGCATTAAGCCCAAGAGGGAGGGCAAATTCAGTCATGATCCAGGTGCACTAGTCTGTGGAGATAGTGAGAAATGGATGGATTCAAGATACAATTTGAATACAGAATTATAGGATTTTGGAATGGATTGGATGTTGAGGAAGGGTGGGTTTAAGGGGGAGATGTCAAGAAAAGGTTTCCTAGTTTGAGCAATTGCCTAAATGGTAATGCAGTTATTAAATCTATACATAGAGTCAAGTTAAATAACTTGTCATAGATCCCTTAGCTAGAAAAGAGTTGAACTGGGACTTGAGTCCAAGTCTCCAAAGCCTACAGTCTTAACCTCTATACAACCTCTATACAATTCACATTGTACTTAGAGCTGTAAAATTTTACAGCAAAAATGAGCCACAGAGATCAATTAACTTTATTCTCCTCATTTTATAGATAATAAAACTGAGGCCAGAGAGAAGTGACAAATCTCTCCATTTCAAAAGAATAATTTCAGTTTATTTTTGTATAATAAGAGGAACCTCAATATGCGTTCCACTGACTACAGGAAGAGAACAAATTTCTCTGTTGATTAAGGGTGCCCCTTTGAATAGTGAAAATCAAAATCATTAGCATTTCAAATAATGGCTTTAGCTAAACATCTCTCCATCAGGTGATTTTTGTTTAATGAAACACTACAAAGCATGAAACTTTACATGATTGGAGTTATCTGAAATCAGCTTTAACCCTTGACTAACAGGAAGGAATTTCATTTTAGAGCAAAGTCCTTTCTAATACTCTGTAGACCAAGGTGAGGATCAGAGCAAATCTTAAATGTTGTTCAAGGTGCTTCACTGAGAGGAACCAGGAAGAATAATTACCACCTGCCAACTTCTCCCCACACCATCATCACAACCAACACCACTGATAACCTCCTCCTCTACCATGCCTAATATCTGATCTCAGTCTTTAAAGGCACTGTGATAGAATGTAAGACAGAGTATAGACAGAGTCATTGGAAAACATCATTCTTATGTTATTACCAGTGGAATTCTTATTGGATTGGTAGTCTGGAAATCAGAATTTTACTAATGAACATTAATGATATTTCTGGCTTTGGAGAACTCATAAATATCTCTAATTCTCAATTCTCTTGTCTATACACTGAGAGAACTGGATGAAATTATTTCTGAAATACAGCACAGTACATTAGAAAGAACTCAGCCTTAAGAGTTAAACAGATTTTGTTCAAATTCCACTCCTGCTAATGAGTAACTGTGTTACCTACTTAAACTTCTCTGAACTTGAGTTTTACGTTGTTTAAATAATCATTTATGGAAGGATTAAAAGAGATAACATATATAAAACATTGGCTATGTGGTAGCTTCTCAATAAATATCCATTCTATCAAAGTCTTCTAGGATATGTCCTGGAAGCTAAAAAAAAAAAAAAAAAAGAGGCAGTACCACCTCTTTTGCTTTAGTTATGGTGGTGATGCTGGTAGTGGTAGAGCTCCAAAATTGATTAATTGAGAAAACATTTATTAAGTGCTGGGCATTTTATTTGGCATTAAGATGCAAAGATGTCTATTAAACAGTCCATGCTCTCAAGGAACTCACAGTCTAATTGGAGATGAACACAAAATAAACATTATAAGGCAGTGTGATAAGGTCAGTGATAAACTCAACACAGGCTATTGCAGGCACATGGAGGAGGTATGGAACCCAATCTGTGGCTGACTCTGTGAACTTCAGTCCCTGGTCTCTTGTATCATTTGATATAGCTGCTTCCTCTCCTGGATGCCATTAAGTATTGAATGTCTTGCTGAGCTACAATAGCCCCACACTTGAAAAAATAAGGAACTTAGCGATCATCTTGATTTGCAAAGGCTGTTCTTGGGATGTTTTGATGCTTAGCTTAGTTTGGGGAATTTCATTATATATATTTGTCAAAGATTTTATTTAGATCTTTTAGGAGGCCTATTCAGAGACCACATTGCAGCTTCATTTTAAAACTCCTTTAACAGTTATGGTTCCGTTGCACCTGGTAAAAAAAAAAAATAGCTTCAATTATTATTATATTACAATGCAGGGGGAGGCTTGTGCTGACTGAAGGCAAGGGAGAAATAGTAAAAGGCTTTTACCTCTTTGTGATATTAGGGAATGTTATTGTTTTCAGGAGGGTACAACTGAAAGTTATTTAAACAGTGAAAGGCCCATGGTTCCTTCTCTGGAGGTCTTTTCATTTTTAAATTTCTCTCTTCTCAAGTAGTACATCTCTGAGATGATAGCTTCTTTCTCCTTGATCTCCCCCATTCTGGAAAGGGAGGGACTGAAAATAAAAATATCATTTTATTCCTGGCATGTGCTACAGGATCTAGGGATTGCATTATATTTTCCAAAAATATTTGAGCTGGTATGGTGGATTGAATTGTGTACCCCAATTTGGACATGTTCTTGGTCTTGTCTGCCTTCTGATAGGTGTGGACCAATTATAAATAGGATCCCTTTAAGAAGTAATTTTAGTTAAGATGTGGCTCAACTGAATGAGATTGGGCCTTAATCTGGTTACTGGAATTCTTTATAAGCAGAAGAAATTCAGACAAAGAAAAAAAAAAATGCCACGGGGAGGAGCCAGGTGACCCAAGGGCTGCCAGCCAGCCCGAACACTACTGACCCTGGAAGGAAGCAAGCCTTTTAGCCTCAGACACCGTTAGCCAGCAAATTTCTGTTGTTTAAGTCAAAACCCATGTGTGTTATTGGTGATAGCAGCCTAGCAAAACTAAGACAGATGGTTAATTAGGCAAAATCAATACCATGAGATATTTGTGATAGTTAAACTGGAAACCTGAAAGAGATAGGATGTGTCTTGGTAAATAAATTAATGAAACGTTTGAGTAGATGTGTTCCTATAGAAAAATCTTGTCAAAATATTCTGGGGATATTTTTATTTAAAGTGACATAAAATTCCTAAGTAGATGAGACTCTCATAACAGAAAAATGTGTGAACATGTACATATTTTTAAAAATTAAAATTTTAAAAAATATATCTGTCCAATTTTTTAAAAAAGGAAAAACTGTTTTTTTGTGTGTGTGTATAAATGGGTATGTGTGCGTAGAGACCTGGGAAAGCAGAATTTCATCGGCTCGTTCCTATTGAGTGTCAACCATAAGAGATCTACAGTACAGGGAAGTCATTAGGAGACCTTACAACTAGTGGAGATTAATTTCTAGTGAACTGATTTTTGGTGTAAAGGGATAAGAAATTCAACCTCCAGCTTTCGGCATTTGATATCTTTGGCTCTGCTACAAGCTTCATTGGCTGCCCATTTCAGCCAAGATTATGCCAGTCCCATAGGGCTGTTTGGGTCAAGTGTATAACAGAGCCTAGGAGACCTCACTCTCCTTTTAAGCATAGACTTCATATCATATATTAACAACAGATAGAATGATGTCACTCTCAAGTATTTTTTTGTATTTCCTCTTTTGTTTATTTTTTTAGGCAGCACCAGGAACCGAACCCAGCACCTCCCATGTGGGAAGTAGGTGCTCAACCACTTGAGCCACAACCGCTCACTGTACTTCCTATTTTGATATCAATTATGTTAACTGCAGAAATGAGTAGAAGATAGGTCCCAATTTTCCAAAGTATGTGGTAAAGAATGTTGTCTGATGAAAAAAGTCACAACATTAAAGTTTGAGAAACCCTATGTTAAACAAAGGCAAGGTTAACTTAAGAGCAAGTTTATTCACTGCAGGAATTTTCCAGCTCTTAATATGCATCACCAGACTCTAAGACGGTAAGGATGAGAATATAGTGCTTCCCATGTTTAGTTTACTAAAGAATCAATAGCAAAATCAGTTGGTTCTATAGGATAGATTCTAGCAATATACCATCCATTTACCTTAAAACAAAAAGCATTTTCTCCCTTCCCCTGGCAAGCAGGAGGGATATTTAGATTGTTGGGTGCAAGAATGTTTTAAGATCCTTATAACTTTGGACACTGTTTCTTTCGTAAACGTTATTCCACATCTTGTCAAAACTTAAAATATAATCAAATGTCATTAAACAATATGATTTTGCTATAAATCATTTTAAGGATTTCAGAAGGTTGCTTTTCTGGCTGTAACATAAAGTTAATTAATAAACAAAGGCATTACAATGAAAAATCTGATTAAGGAAAAGGACTGATCATAAACAGTGTCGGCCAACCATGGAAGCATAAAGAAACAAGGGCATCAAGGAAACATACATTGGTGGAAACCATTCAAAAACCATTTAGACTTCTGGGAAGATGGAGGAATAGAAAGATATGGGACTCACTTCTCTGCTAGAAAAATAGCTAGAGGAAAGGCAGAAAGGGCCTGGAAAAAAATGTTCTAGGGTTTAGGACACCAGGGGAAGCCTGGACACCACCCAGAAGAGAGGGGCAAAGGAAAAGAATTGTGATGGAAAAACTGTAAGTTCAGTGGCAGTTGCAACTGCCTGCAGGTTTTCCCCACACTATATAGACACTTTTGAATTCTCAGGCCTCGTGGCCTGCAGCTACAGACAAAGAGAGCCTCAGCGATCCACCTCCCCAGGGAAGGGAAGAGAGAGGGACACAGCCTAAGGTTGACTCTGCTTTTGACCCACAAATTTGATGTGCTGTGTCCCAGGAGCCCTTCCACACCGGGTCGGGCCATGCCATCATTTGCCTTGAGGAGCCAGTACATGTCTAAAGAGATCTGACCCTCTCAATATCTCTCTACTGACCAGGACTGGTTGTTGAAGATGCAGAGGGGAGTGGAATTAGTTCCTACTTAGGAAAAGAGAGGCGGCTGCCAGCAAAGCTTGGAGAACTGGCTCTGAGAAAATTTAAATTACGAGGCTCTTAGCCTCCAGGCAGGATCCTCTATCACATTGATCTAATCTATGTTGCAAGAACACACTCTGACCAGGCTTTGAACTGAGAGGCCTGCCAAAAATCACCATCTGCTGGCAAACCAAGGAAGTACATGTGAGGGAATTAAAAGTAAATAAGTAAGAGATAGATTCAGTCATTAAAAACCTCCCAACTAAGAAGAGTCCAGGACCAGATGGCTTCACAGCTGAATTCTACCAAACATTCCGGAAAGAGCTAACACCAATTCTACTTAAGCTCTTCCAAAAAATAGAAGTGGAAGGAATATTACCCAATCCATTCTATGATGCCAACATTACCCTAATACTAAAACCAAATAAAGATACCACAAGAAAGGAAAATTACAGACCAATTTCTCTAATGAAGCAAGATGCTAAAATCCTTAACAAAATACTTGCTAATCGCATTCAACAACATATCAAAAGGATTATACACCATGACCAAGTGGGTTTCATCCCAGGTATGCAAGGATGGTTCAATATAAGAAAATCAATCAATGTAATACACCACATAAACAAACTGAAAGAAAAAAATCACATGATCATCTCTATAGATGCAGAAAAATCATTCGACAAAATACAGCACTCTTTCCTCATAAAAACACTACAAAAGATAGGAATAGATGGAAACTTTCTGAAAATGATAAAGGGTATATATGAAAAACCCAAAGCTAACATCATTTTCAACGGTGAAATCCTAAGAGCCTTCCCTCTGAGTTCGGGAACAAGACAAGGATGCCCACTATCACCACTCCTATTTAACATTGTCTTAGAAGTACTTGCACGAGCACTGAGACAAGAAAAGGACATAAAAGGCATCCAGATTGGAAAAGAAGAAGTAAAAATTTCATTATTTGC